>PVIR01000477.1:0-175578 GCA_004026965.1 Petromus typicus
TGAGCTCTGATTCTTTGCATGGGAGGGGACTTGAACCTGCAGGTGCACTATGATGACTGGTGACTCCAGAGGCCTCCACAAAGAAACACATCAATGGAACAGAGCAGTGGACACAGCGGCTGGCGAGTTCCTCAGTTCATATGCCCCAGGAGAGGGTGACTGGCTGACAGCCATCTTGGAGGGGGCCAGCTGAGCTCAGAACTCAGAGCAGCTGCAGGTTGGCTCCATCAGGGTGAGATAGAACCAAGTTCGAGGCAGCAAGAAGCCCAGAAGATGGCACATAGGGCACTTTAGACTGAACACAATTGACTCCAACCTCACAGCCAGAAATCTGAACTCCAGAACTAAAGGTGCTGGCATGCTGGGATTACCCTCTAGCCCACAGTAAATCCACAGCTGGTTTTTTGGATCAATCAACGTGGTTCTGCACACTTTGTCTGCCAATGGCAGCAGAGACTTTCCCCAAAGTAGTCTTTTCTCTCCCTTATTTTTTTTCTTTTGTCTTTTCTTGTTTTTGTTTTGTTTTGTTTTTCTTGATTGTTTGTTCTTATATTTATATAAGTTTCAACACTTTCTAGTTTTTGTTGTCACTGTTCTGTTCTTGTTTTCATTTCTTCCTTCTCTCTTTCACAACTGTCTTCTCCAGTTTCTCAAAGTTCATATTATCTTGCCTTGTTCTCCATCCCTGCTTCTAATATTTTCCTCTTCTATTTCTATTTTCCCCACAATCTCTTCTAAATTTTCTTCCCCAAGAGTAAAATTGCTGTTCTGAGTGCATATTTACTATACACAATATTCTGGTTGGTTTTAGATTTTTTTTTATGTAACCACAAATCTAGTTCATACAGTTAAGATGGCAAATTAGTAGCTACCAGAGTTTGTCATCTCCAAGGCTGTATTTGATGCTATCACTGTTGTTGATTGTACCAAGGGGCCATAGTTGTTCTAATCATCTGTTCTTCCTTGGGTCAAGACTGAGATTGCCTGCGGGTCACAAGCAATACCTCAGACCATGCCAATACTATAGGAAACTCCTTTGCAGACACACCCATGAGTGGGCTTTGCCAATTTCTGAGACATCTGTCAATCCAACAAACTCGAACAGAAGTGTAAAATTCTTATTTCAGTCACAAGCTTATATGATCATCCACTTTCATCATTTGACATTCTATCAAAGTTCAGTTGATGCTAATGAATTTTGTCTTTTATTCCAAGCACTATTTTGCTTTGTTGTTGGTATTGGTGGTAGTGGTTTGGTTTTGGTTTTGGTTTTTCAGTGGTAATGATTAAACTGAGGGTCTTCTATACACTAGTCTGAGGCATAGTTTTGGAGAAGATGATTGTGTGTGTGTGTGTGTGTGTGTGTGTGTGTGTATACATATCCAGACAAACAGACTTGAAAGACACTGGCAGAATACATATCATCACACATCTAAAGACAAGAAGCTTTGTGAAAAGAACATAAGCATACAACTAGAAAGAACTGGGCTGGTATCCCACCTCCACAGTTACTAGTATCTAATCGTATATCCTCTGAGCCTTAGTCCTCTTGCTTGAAGCTACAAAATTAAAATAGTTAAAATTTTGGCTAAGTGCATGATATCTATTCAATATGTTCAATAAAAAGTATCACTGCTTGTTATTATGAATTCACTTAGGCGTGCTTTGCTTTATACATTACAGTCCACTTTTCCCATTCTTACAGACAGAATGTGCACCCTGAGGCCTTCGGTCCTCAGGAACTCAGTTCTCATAACTATTGAGACCTGGCAAACCATGAGAAAGCTATTATTTCTTATAAGAGAACTAACCATTCCTTCAGAGGCCATGCATAGTAAATTCTGTACCAAATGAAAACCCGGGAAAGGACCGTGTGGAGATGTATGCTGTGTAGGACTTGAACCACTCTAGAGCTATAGTTTGAAAGGGATGTTATCAGATCCAGGGGTACAGAGGTTCAAGTTCTTTAAGGTTCTCCAAGGCCACTGTGGATGAGAGTGGGGGGAGTTGGGGTCTGGGAGCAGAGCTGGCCTGTATCGGGCCAGCTCCCTGTTCTCTGTGCGGGCCTCATGCTGTACACTGGATTTCACTGGAAGAAGGGCTCCTATGCTCAAGAACATTTGAAATTCTTGCCCTAAAGAGAATTAGAGGCTACCGTGATCCTGTTGCTACTCACTCTTGTACTCTTGTCCCTTCCACTATAATTCAACAAGCTGATAAATTTGATTTAGATAATCACCAAAAGCAGACAGAAAATTAGACTATAAGCAACTTCGTGTTCAAGTGGGAAGAGGTTTAAAACAGGATGAACAAGAGTGGCACTGGAGCTGACAGGAATCTCAACGCTCTTGTGTCTGGCATGCATGTGCACTGTGCCCTGGCACACGTGTGCAGGGAGAGAATTTGCTCCCCTCCAGTGGCTCCCAAGACAACGAGAAGTTGGAAATTAACTCTGAACTTCTCTATTCAAATGCTCAGAACTCACTCACCCATGAGGGAAAATTCTCACATGCGGACAGTCAGGTGATTTCCATCTTGTCTAAGAGAAATCACACTTCTAGAGTCCGAAGAAGAGGCTTTAGCAATTGAGGTGTTCACGTTTTCATAGCAAAAGCCACTGCTTTTCATTTCCTATGGGAGATGCTTTTCTCCATTAAAATGCTGTGAGAGGGCCAGGGATTTGGCTCAGTGGTTCCAGTGCCTGTCTTGCAAACTCAAGGACCCAGGTTCGGGTTCGATCCTCGGTAACCACATACAATACTGGGCGTGGAGACTCACACCCAGCAGCAATCAGTACCACATACCACAGTGCCAGGCGTGGTGGCTCACGCCTGTAATCCCAGCACTCAGGAGGCAGAGGTAGGATTGCTATGATGTGAGTTGGAGGCTGAGCTCAGGGCCAGCCTGAACTACAAAGCAAGACCCTGTCTCAAAAAAATAAATAAATAAATAATTAAAAAATAAAATGCTGTGAGATCTACAGTGCGTGTCCATGAACAAGATTCTCTACAGGGCTCCCCTGCTTTACCAGGGCTTCACCCTGGCCATTCCCACATGTACAGGGAATGTGTTTGAGCCAGTTCAGGTGTAGCAGGTGAGTCCTGATGATCAGAGGGGCTGATTAAGTCCAAAATCTCTGCAATATGAACATTCTTTTAACTTTCAAAACACTCAAGCATTTCCATTAAAAAGCAATTATGCATTTGAAATTCAAACACAGAAAAATACATATGGCAAGAAGACACTATTTGTTACATAGTCCTCTTGATGAACCCACACTTTCCTAAGCACAAAAATAGGTTCTGTATATTAGTCACAGGGCGCATCTGAGATACATGTGAAATACATCCTACATGCTATCTACAGACAATTTAGCTCAGCACAGCCACAAATCTGTAGTCTCCACATTAACTATGATATATCCAGAAATCCCCACAAGCTGCTTATAGAGAAAAAGTCAACAGGTCTCCAGAGAGAGAGAAATCTGACTTAAGCCACAAGTCCAGTCTTGTCAGAGACACGAGCATCACCTGTCTGACTCCCTGTTTCCTTATCTGGTAATTTTATTTTAGAGTTAAAGTTTTGTGCATTAAAAATAGGTAAGATGTTTGTTATACAAGAGTAACAATGGTTAATCATCCTGTGGTTACAGTGTGTTCTGCACCGAGCTCAGAGCTGTCCATACTCTGAGTTCTATACATTCTAAGACACACACTTGTGAATGATCATCCTGGGAAGCAGATCATGGTGACCGAGAGAACACACCTTAGCCCAGGGGATACTCTGAGGAGCCCCAGGGCTTGGGTTCCAGTCTGAACTCCGGATTGCAACACCTCGAAGCAGCATAGTGAGGACCATGTTATTTAATCTCTCCCACACTTCCCTTCTCATTTGTCAGAGGGGATAACAGAGTCCTTACTGTGTGGTAATAATATTTGGCAAATGTTTAAGACAGTGTACAAATGCAGTGTGAGTGTGTAAGTACCAGATCTTTTATAGGTGAGGCGACTGGATTCAGCAAATTAATCGGTCCCCAAATCTGGGGGTAACTCAGAATTACCACCTGACTTGCACCATGAAGGCACGGGCTTCTGACCGGAAGACACTACTCTGGCCCTGTGCAGACCAGTTAGTTCAGTGCTCCTTGAGATCCAGGGCTGCAGCTTAATGTAAGAACTGGGAAGCTCCAACGGCTCCAGTCACGTGCTAGTTATGCTGGTAGCTTTCTGTTGCCGGAAAAGCAGCTCACACACATGCAACATAGAGGAGAAAATGTTTATTGTGGTTTCAAAGGATTTGGTCCACACTTTGCAGGCTGCAAGGCAGAAGCACCATGGTGGAAGGGCCCAGTGGAGGGAAGCTATTCAACCCATCCAGGGAGCAGAGCACAAAGGAAGAGCCAGACAGGAAGGCACTGGGCCCGCGCCATGCCTCCCTCGTCTTAGGTTCCCATCACCTCCCAGCAATGGCATTGCATCGCAATCTCATGGATGGGTTAATCATCCACCCAGGTTGGTGCCCTCCCATGTGATCACCTCCTACTCCAGGAAAGCAGACAGTCAAGATGACCCATCAGAGATCCGTGAGGATGAGCTCCGAGCCCCTTTCAGGGCACAAGGCGGAAGTGAGAACAAATGAAGGAACCCCATTTGCAAACTCCCGGTTTCTTCAACTGGCTACACCCCAGCAGTGAGAGGAAGGAGCAGCAGGCACAGTGCCCCAAAGCACATGAGCACAGCCTCAAGAAATGCCAAGTCCAGCTCCTAAAATCTCTCCTTTTCTCCCTCTGCATTACTTTTGCCAAATCCCCCTCACGACTGACCGAGCTATGACCCAGAATCCCACTCTGGGACAACTGTCCAAAGGAAAAGCAGTGTCCATGCCAAAGGGCACCGGAGCCTTGTGCCCAGTGTGGCCCTTGTCACAACAGCCAAGGCATGGGCACAACCTAAGAGGACAGAGCAAAGAGGATGCCCGTGCGCGGCGGAGTGCTAGTCAGCCGTGGAGAAGAAAGACAGGCTGTCATTTGCAACAAGGTGGATAGAACCTGTGATCTTCATGTTCAGTATTCATAATGTACCAATAAAGATTTGAATTAAAAAGTAAGCCAGGCACAGAAAGGTGAGCCGTGCGTAACATCAGGTGTCTGTGGGCTATGAAAGAACTGGCCTCACAGCAGGGAAATCAGCCAGCAGAGACTGTCACAGTCAGAAGCCAACATCCTGTGTCCACCGCACAGCGGGCTGACTGCACATAATTACACTTGTCCCATGTTTTAGATAAGCTAGAAGATTCTGGACATTTTACCAGAAAGAAATGATAAATGAGAAGACAGACAGAGTCCCCTGTTTTGAAGATTAGTGCTCCATAACTATCACATAGTATCCATAAATAAGTGCAATTCTTATTTCTAATTAAAAATATTTTTATGCTTCCCTTGGGTGGAGCCCACACTGCACCCTACCAAGATTGTTCACTGCTCTCTGTAAGGTCTGATTAACAGGAAGGGAATGTCTGCCACACCGCTGGGAGGGATGTGGTGCAGCCTGGCCTAGGCAGAACCCTGCCTCACGGGGCAAGTCCAAGGCCCACACAGCCCACGCCCAGGCGCAGGTGCCCAGCAGTACGAAGAAACCCTCCCTCTATCTCACTAGTCAGGCCTGCTCCAGGTAACTCGCTCTCAAACTCCATGACCCAATATTTTATGCTATTAACCAGAAACTCAAACAGAGAGCTCAGCTTTCCATGGCTTCCATAAGACCTTCTACCACACACAGATGCCCTCCTTCATCTTTAAACTATGCTCTCTTTCAATGAATTAATTTGCCAATTTCACCTGGACATGTAGCTTTCCTCCACTGTAACAGTACTCACTTCTCACTGATACTGTATGAGATTTTTTGTCTGCGGGGTGTGTGTGTGTGGTACACAAGAATTCCCCTCTGAACTACATCCTCAGCTTTTTAAAGAAAACTTTTAGAAAGATCTCAGAAGTCTCCAAACTGGGCTCAAACTTGAGATGCTCCTGCCTCAGCCTCCCAGAATGCTAGGATTACAGGCATGTGCCACCATGCCTGGCTCGGACTTTCTATTAAAGTTTGACTTTAGAAATAACTGAAAAATTCCAAGGCACAATTTGTAGAACGTAGAGACTAAGAGTTCAGTGAAGTTCTCAGGGACCATGAACTCTTATATATTGTGTAATAAAAAAACTAAACTCTGATTCAGTGACCCCAAGACTTTCAGGGCACCCTTCCACTGCACCCCAAAAAGTTATTCAAGAGATAGTTCTCCAAATCTTTCACAGTTTAAATGTGAGGGTTGACCTCAAGCTTGTACAACTCCCTCCTGACAAGACACGTTCTTTTTTAAGAGCTATCTTCCTTCATTTCTTTCCCTGCTTTCTGATCACATGATAAGACTATCACTAAACACAAGCAGGGCCGTCACCACTGGCCTGTCCAAGAGAACTTCTTAGAAATCAGCAGTTCCATTAGAAACACCCAATGCTTTCTTTGCCAACTTGCAAAAAACAAAAACTGGTACAAAGGGAATTTCCAAGATTTTGAAAGGTCATTATGAATAACAGAACTGTTTAAAGACTCTTTTTTAAATTATAAGCACTGACCCTTGAAACAAGTTGAAAGACAAAGCAACGTGAACCCTGTGACCAGGGTTCTGGGACAGCCGACACGCCCAGAGGCAGACTTGTGCCGCCTGCGCTGGCCTTTGAAGTCTACAGAATTTTCCTTTAATTAAGCCGCTTCTGTGCGGGGCTCCTAGGGCTCCTGAGGGCCAGCGCTGAACTTGGGACAGCAAGGGCCAGGACTAGACCCCACAGGCAAGCCATCAAGGAGAGATGCACAGATTCACGCAACTTAGGGCCCTTTCTCAAGAAGCCCTGGGATTTAAAAACCCTAAATAAGGGACAAGGAGGCAACAGAAAACTCAATCAAGCAAAGTAATTTTCTCCTCCCAATACATGCTGAGAATAGTTGTGAAACTTTATTTTTTTATTTAACCCTGAACTTTCTGTTTATATATGCAATGACTAAATTTAACCCCAGAATCAAAAATGGCTGACAACTAAGTCAATCATTATTGACAAATAATTAAATCAATTATTATTAATTTCATAATACAGTATGTGAGTTCTCTCTAATCACTGAGAAGTTATAAAAGTACAGTAGCTTCATCTAGTGGGATATGGTGGCATATGTCTGTGATCCATGCACTCTGCGAGGCTGAAGGAGGAGGATCACCAATGTGACTCCTGCCGGGGCAACTTAGTAAGAACCTGTCTCAAAATAAAACAACTATGAAGGGATAGAGATGCAGTTCAGTGTGGACACTCCAGGTTCAATCCTCGTTACCACCCAAAGAAGTACATCCATGTAATAAGGAGCCAGGGAGCCTAAAGGAATGTAGAGGAGGCATGTGCTGTAATCTTGTAGGAATCAGTGTCCCAGGTGGCTCACTTTGTAAATACAGGACAGTCAATCACCTCCAGCAGGATGGCCTCCTCAATACCCTGGTTCCAGAGATAGGTGACAATTTGTTTCAACAGCTAACCACAACAGGAAGAGGGCCTAGAGAAAGCAGGTGATTAGAGCAGGTGATCGGTGGCTTCCTACCACGTCCCTTCAATCTTATTTTAATGAACAGAAAGATCAGACCCTCCCCAGTGCACTCTCTCCTCTCTCCCTCCCTCCCTCCCCCCCTTCTCCCCCTGTCTCTTTTTGTACTTCACTAGCTCTCCCATTCTAGGGAACAATGCCTATCATTTATGGAGCACCAACTTAAATTCTTCCCATACTTCAATCTCATTTGAATGTCATAGTATTCCAAAGAAATAAATGTCTTTCTGCCCCTGCTTTCAATAGAGAACAGGCCCGGGCAAGTTAGGCAAGGCGTGGGGAATCTGCATGTGCAGAACATTCCTAGACTCTGTAATGCTGATCTCGCTGCACTTTAAGAAACTTTGCTACCCAACAGCTGAAGCAAAGGGAAGCCCAGGTTATGTCTCTAAAGATGCCAGGTGCCAGGGATGCCAGGGAAACCTTCCTGTGCCACACACATCCACGCAGGTCTTCCCTGCTCTGTCTGCAGCACTGTGTTCTGAAGGACACTCCAAGCTTACCTATTACGCACTGTGAGCTCCTCTGCACGGCAGCCCCAGGCCCTGACACAAGGGTGAATCCCCCGAGGGGCCCCTTGGCCATCATGATCCATGACAGGACCCTGTGTGATGCAGAAGCTCCATGGGACTTACAGGTGCGGAGGGATAGGGTGGCAGCCCCACAGCATAGGCGGCAGCGCTCCATCCTGCCAATGCTCAATAGCTCCAGAAGTATATGAGGAGACTCATCACTAAGATGCCCTGCCAGGTCATCCAGGACCTGGTCTGTCAGGAGCCCAGGGCTCTGGAGGCCCATGGAGGACACTGCCGCCTATCCCGGGTGGTCCTGACCATGACCGTTCACACGCCTCCCACCTTTTACCTTGTCCTCCTGTCATCAGGTCCGGGAACAAACATCACCCTGAAGCAAAGGCCAAACCAAAAACAACTAAAGAACACACCAGGAAAGGAAGACAAGCTCCTTTATTCCCTCAACAAGCACTTGGGGTAGGTGGAACATCTGACAGGCGCTAAAGAACAGAACCATCCGCTTTCAGTGCACCCAGAAAAATCTACCAACAGTTACAAAGGAGGAAATACAGATTATAATAAATCTAAGACCAAGTCATACAGGCGATGTGAAGAGGAGGCAGGTGAGAGGACAAGAGGGCTGACCACCTTGCACCCAGGCCAGCCTCTGAGCACGTGATTCTAGACACACACACACACAGACACACACACACACACACCTGTGACAGAGGACAGCCCTGCTGAGCTGTGAAGAGAAGTTGTGCAAGACATCAGTGTGAGGAGGGGCCTGGAGTGACTGGTGTGGCCAGGGTGGGCACCACTGAGAGGTGGGCAAGAGGCCACAGCATGGCATAGAGTTCCAATGTAATTCTCATAGCAAGGAAAAGTTGCACAGGAGATAACCTATCTGACTTGCAGCCTAAAGCTTTCTCGTATGGAAGATGAGTTACAGGAATCCCACTAGAGACTGCTGGCCTCAGTCAGAGAGGCCCTGGGCTAACTTTGGTTACAGTGTCGGGTGGGGGGAGGGGTGCCTAGGCATTCATTCAGATATCACTCTAGCTCTACATCTGAGGTGTTTCTGGATAGGGCTGGATTCAGGTTTTTAGACCAAGGAAAGCAATACTTCCCATGATGTGGGTGGGCCGCAACCAATTGGCTGAAAGATGTAAGAGAATGACAATGCTGACCCTCCTGCAGGGAGCAGGACTCCCTGCTGACGTCTTCTAGTTGGGATCCCCACTTCTGCCTGTGGCCTCACCCTGAACATCTACCCTTGGTGGTGCAGAGCCCGCTGTCTTTCTGATGGCACCATCAGCCTGCTGGTCTATGGCTGGAGGACTGGCCCAGGACCAGCAATCTCCACAATCACGTGACTCCTGACTCCAAAGCCACATGTTTACAGGAACGCACAGACACACTGACCTTAGTAGGTCTGCTTGGTTTGAGTCCTAACTGATAGAAGCGGATATGCGGTGATATCAACAGATCTGGCCCATAGAGCTGTTTGGGTTTAATGTGAGCATAAGGAGAAGTTCAGGTTAGGGTCTTTCAATAATGAAATCTTTCTCATCTTCATCCACAGTCAACAGCATGTTCTTGCCTTTTTTGTTTTTAAAGAGATTAAAGATTCCCTGCATGGCCTTGGAACATCTGCCCTACTTCTGGCTCACTTCATGCAGACAGTGCTCTAGAAGGTAAGTGTCCACGAAGGTCATAGGATGCTCCTTCAGTGATTTCACAATTAATTCTATACAAAAGCTCTAACCCATATTGAACCTTCAAGGAAATATTTCAAGCACTATCTCCTTTTAACTTATGTTATTTGCAAAGTAAATCAGCCCTAAGGGGCTAGAACATTTGGGAGCGTTGTATGACTGTCCACAGCAACAGGCTGTCCCCACACAGGGCAACACAGCCTCCATTTCCGAGGAACATCCCCTCCATGGAGCTTGGTTCCCCAAGTGTAAAAGCCAGAACCCACAGACACTAACACAGCCTGTTCACACGGACACCCGCCCCCAGCAACCTGTGGGAATTAGCGGGATCTGTATTTGGGAGTGCTGGGGCAGCAGCCAGTCCCACAAGCTCTTCCTAAGTACTCGGAAGTAGCAAAGTAGATTCTTAATAGCAACTTTAAAAATCCTACTTTATCACCTCAAAAACACTTCACCATAGGAGTAAAAGGGAGATAAAGATGGTGTCTTTGGCCCAGAGTGGAGAGGAAGGAACCTCAGAAGCTTGAATCTGTCTGGCAGTGAGTGTCTGGCTGTACTGTACTTACTCTTGGAAAAATGTGACATCTCGTTTCTATTCTCCAAAGGCTTTAAATGCTTATTAAAGAATGTTCTTTGAAATCAAATAGCTCTTTAAAGACTGTATTTTGATGATTTGATTGTAAATGAATGAAAAGCACATGGATTAAGTCACACATGGTTTTAAAGAATTACAGGCAAAAAGTGTCTAACAAGACACATTGAGAATTTACCCAATTCAAATGTTCAAAAGAAAAGTCACAGGACAGAGTGAAACAAGACAGTGTTTTTAACCAAAAGGCCAACGAGGCTTGGTCATTACCACTGGGCATCTCCGCTGATCACCTCTCCCGGGGTCGGACTTTCACACAGTGCTCTAGTTTAAGCAAACCACCCAAATGCACAGTCACACCAAAGAAATTCTGTTCTGAAATAGGGAGTTGCAGGTAACATCCATGATACTACCCTCCACCAGAGCTGAGACCCTCTTCATCAGATGGCTACTGTATTTCATTCATGAATTATCCATGAGTACAAACATAATGACAAGAAATATTTTAGGTATCTGCTCATATTTCTTCTTTAGAGAGTTGTCACTTCACCTCCCAGACCACATGCTAAAGCAATGCTTTTCTACGCTTCTGACCCAAAAGAGGAGGGAGAGGTCAAAGCGGGGAATTTGCTCGGCTGTGTGTATAGGAGAACTAAAAGAAAAAGAGGGTTTGGAGATGAAGGTCAGATCCAGTGAGGCCTCCACAGCTGCAAGGGAGGAAATTGACATGGTGCAACCAAGAGGAGAGCAGTCAGGCTGAGACCAGACAAAGGGACACACAGACAGAAACCCACATTGAAAGAAAACGGCCTCCAGGCTTCACTGGGGTTCGTGGGTGATCAAAGCAGACAGTGAACACTGCAATAAAACGAGTTCATTACAGTAAAAGGCACACTGCCATGACTCCCTTTCATACCCCCTCACGTCAAACACACTTATTCCATGGTTGTTGCCACATCTGCAGCAGCTCTGGAGTCCTCTTTCCTGAGTATCTTTATGAGATGCGAGTTAAAAAAAAAAAATACAGCGAATGCTGCTGCCCAGTGCCATCCAATGGAAAGGCAGCTCACAAACACATGAAACCAGATCTGGCGCCGTGTGACTTCCAGCTCTTCCCCAAAGTCAAAATGACCACAAAAAGGAGACATTTTAAATGGATCCAGGACAACTTGGCAGCCAGGACAATGCAAAGAAAGACACATGCCACTGCTTCAGAAAGTGACAAGAATGACAGGACAACTGTGTGCTCAAAGCAAGGGGGAGACTTTTAAGGTCAAAGGTTATATTTTGCTAATTTTCACTGTCATTTATTACATTTCAAAATTCCAATTTTTATACCCTCCTTAACCCTCAGATTACTTAGGATTATGTTTCATAGATTTAAAATTGCAAGAATGATTTAAATATATTGTATTATGATTTACATCATAAATGGACAAAGCCTCTCTGAAGTGAATTACTTGGGTAAATTGTACATGCTTCACTTGGGGAAAGCTGTGGCTTTTCTGAGCTTTTGGCTCAGTGGTATCAAAAATGTTTTTTAAGTCAAGTTTATTAACTGCATCATTAAATTATTTTTATGAATTTACTAAGTATTGCCATATTGGTCTACTACTATCCTTCTTCCACCCTCTATTTATAAGCAATTTTATTGTTTCTTGGTTCTTCTCACCTGTGTTTATTTTTGCACATATAGACAGGTATTTCTTATTTCTTCCTTTCTTACACAAAAGATATGGACATGTATAAATTCACATCCTAAAAAGTCCTACATGTGAATTCATAACTAGGAGCTTTGTTTTCTTTCACAGCTACATTTAATGACCCATTTTCTAAATGGAACATAATTAACTAATTTAACCAATCAAGCCCTGATGGGTGTTTAGGTCATTTACAGTATCGTATCATTACAAATAATGCTGCAGGGCATAAACTTAGGTGTGCATTTTTTCATATTTTTTGACGTATACTTTTATGGAACATCTCTAAAAGTGGAACTATTAGGCCAAAAGTCAAAAGTACCTGCAGCATTGTTGGCTGCTCAAGGATCTCTCTGCAGAGGCCTAGGTTTTACCTCCCATTTGAGGTGGGCAAGATTGGCTCTTACTTCGCCTGTTTCCCAATAGAATGCGCTGTCAGGCTTTTTAATTTTTGTCAGCCAAATAGGCAAGAAATGTTAGCTTAGTGTAGTTTGATCTGTGTTTTTTTACATGCGCAAAGTTAAACATATTTTTATGTGTTTGTAAGCCATTTTATATTACCTTTGGAAATCACTGATTCATGCCTCTGATCCATTATTCCATGGGATTTTTGGTCTTTTTTCCAGCCGCCAACAGTATATGTGTATATAAGGAAGGCACCCATCACTTTATCTGGATAAGGATTGTAGATATTTTTTTACAGCTTATCATTTGTCTTCTGACTTTGCTAATTTTTTCTATGAAAAAGGTTTTTTAATGTAATTAAATTTATCAATCTTTCTTTTAACACAACAGGCTTTAAATTATATTCATATGCTTTCCCTCTACACAAGTAATGTACATGTAGAGGGAAAGCATATTATTGAGTTTTCACATTTTATATCTTTGATCCATTTGAAGCTTATTTTTGTACATGCTCTAAGGAAAAGAACTTTTTCCCAAGTGGTTATCCAGATATATCGGCACCATTTTTTAAAAATCTATCTTTGCCCCAGGAATTTCAGATACTACCTACCTATAGTAACTTTTTATATATACTTGGGTCTCATTTAAATTTTCTATTTTCCACTTAAGCTCTCTAAACTATTCCTTTGGTCTAAATGTTTTTGCCTCAAGCCCTCATTATTTTAATTACTAGCTACTTCATTATCAAAACCTTTCTCTTTGGAAAGCATTTCAGTCTCTGAACCCACTCCTCAATCCGTAGTGCTTTTCTTAGCTAATCTCTTGTTTCCTGTTCTGTATAAACTACAATCAATTTGATGACCTTCAAATAAAACCTAGTTGGTATGTTTGTTAAGGTCACTGATATGTGTACCATATAGTCATATGTCTTATCTAACAACAAAGAATATTTTCTATTTTATTTAAAAATGCTTCATGAGTCTTAAAAGTTTGCACATTTCTTTAATTATCCATCATATTTCATTTATACATATTTTGCTATTATAAATGGTTTATTCTTCTAATACAGTAATTCCTAAGTGGTTATTTATACATGTAAAAGCTATTAATGTTAGTCAGTTAATTTTCTATATTGCTTCCTTACTACATTCTTTTAATGCCTGAATTAGTTTCACTACTGATTCTACAGGATTTTCATACTTTTTTCTTTTCCAATTATATATTTTCATTTCTATAATCACATTGACTGTACTTCCAATACTTGTTTAAAAAAAATACTAGAGATGATGAAATTATTCATGTCCTATCCAGTATGAAAAGACTAATTTCAGGATTTAAGTAGGGTATTTTTTTATTATGTGAAGGAAATTTTCATTTATATCCATTTTCCCAGGTGCTTTTCCTATTTTCAAAGGCTTTTCTCCACATTTATTAAAATATTCATACTTGGTTTTCTCTTAAGACTAATTATATAGTGAAACATTTTAGTTAATTTTCTTCCTTGCATTTGGATACAAATTACTTAATCATGGTTTATCACTTTTAATTTAATGATGAGTCTATTCATTAATATTTTATTATGGACTTCTGTATAAATAGTCATAAGTGATTCATAACCACTATCCTTAGATGTCAATGTTCTACTCACTTCACTTAAAGAATTTGATAGCTTCTTTCTCTCTGTTTTACTGTACTCCAAAACCATTTATGTAGCATAAGTTCTTTTTATCTGAAAGGATGGGCTACATTTCTCCTGTGGAAACTTCTGGGCCTAGCCTCTTCTGTTAGTGTCTTGATGACTCCATTTGTCCTAAGAAAACTGGTCTATTAAAAAAAAAAAAAAAAGAAAGAAAGAAAACTGGCCTATTAAAACTTTCAATTTATCCTGGAATCAGCTTCAGTAAATTTGATTTCAAGTTTATTTGTACAGCAATATGCAAATTAGTATTTAACAATATCCAAATTTTCTTTGTTTCAATAGTTCTTTTCCACTTGTCATTTCTTATTTCGTACACCTATTTTCCTTTATTAATTTAGCTATTTGTTTCTGTATTTCAATAAATTTTTTAAGGAATCAGGCTTATTTACTAACTGAAACTCTTGTGTTTGTGCTTCTTTTTCTTCTTCTTTTTCTTCTTTTTGGGTCCTAGGAATTGAGCTTAGGAAGTCTCACTTGCCAGGCAAGCAATGTGCCACATCCTAACCTGAGGTTTTCTACTTCACTAAACTCTGCTCTGTATTTACGATACCTTTCCCTATGCTTTCTTTCTGTTTGTTTTATTGTTTATGGATTTTTAGGTAGGATTTAATTATTTTTATTCATTCCTTTTTATTTATATAATTATGATTATGTAAATTGAGATTATCACTCTCCTGCTGATCACTGTTTTAAACAGGTGTGGTTGTGTAATGTTCACCACTATTTCCAGAAGTTCTATAAGTTTTGTTTCTATTTCCACTTTCAATCACAATTTGTCTGAGTTTTCTAATATCCACATGCATGTAAGAATTGTTTTGGGTTTTTTTTAATAGTTATGTTTTTATAATTTAAAAACAGCTCTAAAATTGACATTTTTAAATGGTTAGCAATATAGGATACCTGCAAATCTGTAACCACAGCGAGAGTTATAGAAAACTCATAAGTTTACACATCAAATAAAAACCATAAGGATTTAAATGACACAATTTAAGTGTCCCATATACGTACACAGACACACAGGTAATTATCCATGAGTATTATTTTCAAATGTCTATTGAACATTATCAAATAAATTAATTTTGGATGAAGAATGATTTCAACAAAAGTCAAACAACAGAACTCATAATCAGGAAATCAGGGAATTGGGAAATTTAGGGAATTTTGAAAAGCTCCTCATTGGAGGCTAAGAACTCTGTGCATGTGTGAGGGCCACTGTGTGTTTATAGACCAGGTTAGCGCGATCTGGCCTCGAATTCTGATTCAGAAAAGACTTACACATGGCCCTCCCTGCATCTGCAAAATTACAAAAGTTTTGTCATATTAGTTATAGGAAATGAATACAGAAAAACCAAAGCTGATAATTGGGTTTTAGCATTGCTAGTGTTATTACACTGTGATTAGGGAATACTATCTATAATATTTCTACTTTATGAAACTACTGATGTCTTGCTATGGCCTAACCATGTTTTTTTAATGAATAAATATATAAGCTTGAGAAGAAGGTGTATTCCTTGTTATCAGGGAAGAATGTTCTATACACATTCAAAACATCTGGCTGATTATGTCCTTTAGCTCACAGCTCAGCATCCTCAGCTTCTCCTTTGTCCGCTTGACCTGTCTTCTGTTGGAAGTGCTGTACTGAAGTCTCCCATTAGCAGCCCACGTCCCTGCATCCCTCTTTTTATCTCTGGCACTTCCTGCTCTGTGACACTGACAGCTGTGCCACCTGGTTCACAGGTGCCCTCAGCTCTTATGTCTTTGTGGTAAACCACTGCTTTTAGTACATAAGACTAAGAAAAACATTTTCCATCATCTTGACTAATGCTCTTTGGCACTAGGTCTGATTTGTCTGACAGTGGGTTGGCATCAGAGACTCCCCGTTATTTCACTTTTAGCCCCTGTACCTCCCACTTCCTCATTTCCTGTCTCTAATAATCAGCATGAAGCTGTGGTTATTGCATGAGCCAACCTGAAAGCCTATTGTCTTTTCACAGATAAGTTAAACTGATTTACATTTATTAATAGTATTGGTCAAAACATTGTCATATTATTTTTGCTGCAGAATTTATGGTGTTTCTTAGGATTCAAACATTATTCTTTTTTTTTAGGTTTTTTTGAGACAGGGTCTCACTTTGTAGTTCAGGCTGGCCCTGAGCTCAGCCTCAAACTCACATCACAGCAATCCTCCTGCCTCTGCCTCCCGAGTCCTGGGATTACAGACATGAGCCACCACGCCTGGCACTGTGGTATGTGGTACTGGTTGCTGCTGGGCGTGAGTCTCCATGCCCAGTATGGTATGTGGTTACCGGGGATCGAACCCGGGTCCTTGCGCTTGCAAGATAGGCACCGGAACCACAGAGCTAACTCCCCAGCCCCTCAAACACTATTCTTTATTTTTTCTTAGTTCCCTTTAATATTTAAAAGATTTACTATTTTGCTAGCGGTCACCTTTCCATTCATACTTTAATCTCTCTTTTCTTAATTTTTGAATGCTGCAGTTTATTTTTCTAAATGTCCTCCCTTGACCTTATTACCTCCAGAAGAGTGAGTAACCTGGTTCCATTTTTCCTCGTTCTCTTACTTTTCTCACTTTTGGTTGTATTCTTTCTACTTTGTGAGATCATACTTATTGTCCATTGTTCTCTTATGCCAAGTCAGCAGCCCTATTCAGCAATTAATTTACCAAATGATCAAGCTCACACCTCTTGCCAAAGTTTTCTGTCATTTCTCAGTGAAATGAAGTTCATTTAAAAGAAGTTAGATTTATAATATCATTTCTCAGCTAAATAAAACTAGATTCCTTGGGCAAAGCTAGTAGATATAGTACTGTCTGAAATGGTGGAGTAGTTTAGCGTTTCGTGTTGTTTTGTTTGTTTGCCTTAGCACTTAACATTGAATTGTGTTCCCCGGGAAGGTGTGTCCCAGCCTTAACCCTGCACTTATGCCTATGTCACCATTTAGAAACAGGGTCTTTGAGGATATGCAGGTGAAATTATCCTGGATTTAGCACAGACTTCAAATCCAATGATTATTGTCGTCGTTTGATTAAGAAAAAGCAAACTTGGCCACACAGCCACACACACACACACACACACACACACACACACACACACACACACACACACACCAAAGACAGCCCTGTTATGACAAAGCCTGAAATTAAAATGCTACAGTTACAGCCAAGAGATGCCTAGACCTTCAGGAGCCACTGGAAGCCAAAGCGGAGAGGAGAATTCTCCCCGGGCCTCGGAGGGCACAGGGCCTGCTGACCCCCTGGCCTTTGGACACCTGGCCCCAGAATGGAGTGAATGTATTTCTATGTTTAAACTACCAACTTCACAGCAATTTGTTATGTCACTGCAGAAAACTAATGCTACACTTAAAATAAAACTTGACAAATATAAAATACTTGTTCCTCATTTTCTAGAGTTTATTGAAAATGCTGCTCAAACTTATACCAATTCAATTTTTTTATAAATAAACTGGATCTGAGAATTTTTCATTCATCTGTAGAGTTCAGAGTTTATCAGTGCAAGTCATGTTTCCCAGGTTCTCCATAGGTCCTTTCAATATTTGGCTTTCTCTGATTTACATAAAGTTTTCTTGGCCCATGCTTATAAATATTAGTTCTACTTCATTGTTATGTTCCGTTTTGGTTTATCAGCAACTCCAGTTATACTTAATTTGGATTTTCATTGTCTTTTAATTCAGTTATTTTTACTTTCTTCCATATATTAATTTTCTTATTTGTTTTCCTATTTTTTTAAATGTCCCTCGATTGTCATTTAAGTCTTTCTCTATTAAGCACCCTGCTATTTAATCTTCATTTATGAGCTCAGGGCATTATGTTCACAGTTTCCATTTCTTTCCCACTCTCGGCCCCCCTTCTCACATCCCCCACACCGTTCACCATTACTGCTCTGATCCACACATTGTTCCCTGACTCCACAGACCTGGTCAGAGCTGTCAGATTCACGCAGCGCAGCGTCCTCCTGACTGGCATATTCTTTGGTTGATCTTTGTTTCTGGTTCACTCACAGCACCATCCCTGTGGACTTAACCTGATTTCTTGAGAAATTAGGATTTCCAGTTCAAAATCACCCTCTCCTGTCAATGAAGTAGAGTGCAGTTTTGTGGACATCAGGGCAGAAGCAGTGCCTGTCTTTTTTACTTCTGTATGATTATCAGTTTCTCCAACTACTGTTTTTTTGCTTTTGTTTTTCTTCAAGGGAAAATCCTTTTTCTTTATCTGATCATTTTCTCCTCCTCACTCTTCTCACCTCATTTTGGAAATCATGTTATACTGTGTGTGCTTCGGGCTCTCACATTCTAGTGTCCAAGTCTCTGAGTTTGCTTCAGTTTGTATTTCTCTTTCCCATTTTTCAAAATTTTATTGTATGTCCTTTCATTTCTGTTGTATCATATTGTCAGATAAACCTTGCAATTCATTCATTTTCACTTCAACTCTGGCAAGTCTAGTATATAAGTCTTAGTCCCTTTTCTATTGTGGATAACAGTACTACAGACTAGGTAAACTTACAAACAAACAAACAAACAAAAAAAAAAAACAGTGACTTAGTTAGGCTCAAGGTTCTGATCCAAAATCTAGGGATCAGACCTGGGAATGGACTTCCTGCTTGCAGGATTACCAGTGTCCAGCACAAACTCACAAGAGAAGGGACAGTGTGAATGTGAATACATGTATCGTGTGCCTCTGTATGTTTGTGTGTCTGTATGACTGTGTATGTATCTTCTGGCCAATTTCTCTCTTCTTATAAAGTCAAGATTATTCCCTACTGGGACTCCAGCCATGGTCTTGTCTAATTCTCATCACCTCCCAAAGGCCCCAATTCTACATCCTGATTCACATTAATAAAGCGCCCATTAGTGCCTCACAATAAAGACTAATCCAAGTTTCAGAGGGGACCAGCCACACTCAAATCGTGGCCTTCTACGGAAATTTTTTTCTCAAATCCTTCCACAAGTCGGCTTTATAAAATGATAATGGTGTTTGCTTCGTGGCTCCTGGGCCGTATTAAGAGCTTTACAAAGCCACAATGTTTCCAAGGAATCCTGGCACCCAGCAGGCCACCATCTTCATCCACCCGGTGGCTGTAACCAAATACCACAAATCCAGTGGTTGATTAGTAACACAGAAATGCTCAGGGAAGTTAACCTCAAGGCACCCATACATCCAGCATCTGATTAACACCCATTTTCTGGTCTATAATTGTACCTTCTCACTGTGTCTCTACATGCCAAATGGGCAGAGGTAGCACCACTTTAACAAGGGTGCTAATCCGGTATCTAAATATCTCCCTAATACCATCCTGTTAGGTTTCACCATATGAACTTGGGGAATATAAACAGTTCAACTATAGATCTACTCATTAAATGCTGGTTATTATCATTATATATTTGAAACGGTCCACTCTTGCCTTCATTCCCATAATGCTTTTAACCTACACTTTTGTTTCTCTGCTGATGTCCAAATCGCAGGCTCCAGCCACACAGACCTGTGTCTACTTCCCATAACCCCTCGTCAAACTTAATTTCTGCTCCCACACACCCCTCTAATCATATGTATTTCTTTTGGACTCCAGCCTGCATAAGTGTCCAAAATTCTCTTTATTACATGTCATGACAATGGTAACAATAAATTCTAAAGCATTTACAGCACTCTTTGTGGCCTCTGCTCTAGAGCCAAGAGAGCCCCTGTCACCCACATCTGAAAAGAAACTGGCTGCAGCAGCCCGGGACAGTGTGAAAGCAGCCCGGCAGGACTTGTTTCCACCCATGCTGGATGACAAGTGGTCTCAGTTCCAGTGGAAATCGTGACTGGCTACATGAGACGGGGAGAGGACCCCCACCCCCAGTGCACGGCCAGCTCAAGCACTTTCAGTATTACTGCTCGGCACTGTGTTTCCCAACTATCAAGACATTGGATTAAGAAGTTCACACTCAGATTCCATTACCCATTTTATTGTTTCTAAAACCCAGAAACAAATTATCTGAGCCAAGCAAGAGATAAAAATAAATTGGCAGCAAATAGAATATAGATTTGGGGCAGGAGGTTAATTCTAAACTAATATAGCATAAGAATGAAAGAGAATTTGATCATATTTTTTTACTACTCAACAAGATTTGCTACAAAAGCTCTTTGTATAGTCCTTTGGCCAAAGTCAGCTAGGTTCCCTGATAAGAACGGAAGAAGCACTCTAACAATACAGTCAGAACACCTCCTGTCTGCTTAGAGGCAGGAAGGCTCTGGCTCCTGCTCTGCTACAATGGTGCAGCCTGAGGTTCCAATAGGCCTGCCTCCTCACCAATACCGAGTCCCTGGGTCCACTTGTGCAGTTGGCCTGTAGGCCACTAGGCTGTGGCCCCTGTGCAGCTGCAATGGTACTGGCTGACGTTCCAATAGACCCACCAATATAGAGTACTCACCAATACAGGGTCCCTGGATGTGCTTCTGCAGTTGACATGGAGAAAGGCAGGCTCTGGCCTTGCTTGGCTGCAATGGCGCTGGCTTCTGCTTCCCTGGCTCTGCCCGCTGTTATACTCAGTCCCTGGGCGCTCTTCCGGCGTGGGCCTGGAGACCAGCAGGCTCCAACCCCAAAGCAACTGCAATGACGCCAATCGCCACGCTGCCTGCTGTTATCACAGTGACATATGTGCACCTATGTTTATAGAAGCTCAGTTTGTGATTGCTAAATCTTGGAAACAACCCAACTGTCCATCAATTGGAGACTGGATAAAAAGGCTGTGGTTCTTCTACAGAATGGTGTATTACTCTGCCATAAAAAATGATAAGTTTGAATCATTTACACTTAAATGGACATACCTTGAGGATATCCTAATAAGTGAAATAAATAGGTCACAGATATGTAAATATCATATCTTTTCTCTGATATGAGAAAATAAAGATGTAAATGAGTCCTAGAATTGTATGATATATATTGTGAAATAGAAAATACTCAAAGTGAAATAGGGGAAAAAATAATGAGATTATAACGAAAAAGAAAGGAAACAAAGTTTATGTATATTGTGGGGTGGTAGGGTAGGTAAGGCTATGGGAAAAAATAAGAAGTTGTGTCATATACTGGTATAAGTTCTCACTGTGGAGTGCAATCATGATATGTATATGTAATGTACCAATAAAGATTTCAATTAAAAAAAAGGACAGAAGAAGTTGGAGGAAACAAAGCCTGGGGCTAGAGAAAGGCACAGCCAGGACTGGGGCTCTGAAGGGGACCCAACCACTGTGGTCACGGGGAAACTTCAAAGTAAATGGCTCAATAACATGAAAATTATACCCCAAAATGCCTGGATTTTTTTGTCTGTGCAGTGAAGGGGATGAGTTTTGGATAGAAGCTTCCACTACACTGAAAAAGATCCCAGCAAGAAGGCGCAATGCATGTATCAGGTTACAGTCTGAAGTGAGTCTCCTCAAGGTAATGTGCAAACTGTGTCTCAACATGATAATAATGTTAACATATATAATGGGAAGAAATAAAGTATGCAAAGGAAGATGGAAAATGGAGAGAAACAAAGTTCCAAAGGTTATTGTTGCTGTTTGCCAATTATTTTTCCTAGTTCCTTGATGGCTCCAGGAATGGACACTGGCTCAAAAAGGCTTCCACTAGATTTGGTATGGACAGCCCTCCATCAAGAGGAACAGGATGGACCCTTGCCGCGCGTCCTGGTGTCTCCGGCCACACAGGTGGCCTGATCCAAATGAAATGCAGAAGCCACGCATCCTATGTATCCCCGTGCATTCTTGCCTACTCATCTATAATTCTCCTGGCTATAAACTGTTCCCTCGTAACAACAACATGCCGTGGTTTCACTGGCCATGGCTATTCATGAGCACCAGCTGCTCAGCAGGGCCTGAGGGCTGGGCAGAAATGCGAAGTTGTTCTGGCCACATGCCTTGTTAAGAGCTGGCGGAGCCCTTCCCTGTGCGCTGGGGCTGGCCGGCCGCAACACGCACACAGCCAAGTCCAGCACCGCAGCAGGAGGGGCAAGGCTGCCTACACAAGAGGTCTCCTTTCCTCCTTGTCATCTATGACTCCTGACTCTTCGCACCTGGGTACCGAGAGCATCTAAAAATGTCTCGGGCCGAGTCATCACTGCAGATGGAAACCGTGTCGCAGAGCTGGCTCTTTATCATGAGCGTGGAAAGTAATGACAAGCGGTACAACATTTTTATAGCGATTAAATTTCTAAGCACGTGGACAATGTATTGGGAGATTGTTGTTTTGCCTTATTTGAGACTCAAGGGGTTTGGATTATCTGAGATTCGTGTTGATGTGCCACAATAAAATCTTTTTGTTTTCTAACTGACCTAAAAGTCCACACTGATGGAGTGCAGTGTGATAATTTGGTGCATCCCCACAACAGGACAGGACCTAACCAGGGCCACCAGCATCTCTGCACCATTTCTTTGCACTGGGAGCCTCTCTGCTCTGGCTCTTTAAAAAACACTGCCCGTGTGGAGCAGCTTCACCTCCTGATGATGCAGGACACTGTAACTTCTCCCTCCTCTCCATCTGTTCCCAGTATCTGTCATCCACCCTCTCCCTGCCCCAGCCCCAACCCCTCCCAGCCTCTAGCAACCACGGTTCCCCTCTGCTCCCGCAAGGTCCACACTTAGATTCCACGGTGAATGCACTCGGCGATGCTAGTCTCTCTGAGCCTGGTTAGTAACGCTGAGGTGTGATCTAGGATGCTTGTGCTCTGTGGACCGTGTATTATTCTTCAGGAAACCTGGAGTCCTTCTTCCCATCTTACATGTTTGGATGAGACAGACACGATCCCTGCCTGCTTGGACCCAGCCAGGGTTAAGTGATACACAACTGCAGGACACTGAGGGGAGAGAATTGACCCCAACAGGGTAGGAGGGATGGAGGAACCAGGTGGCCTGGGAGAAGAGGGAACAGACGCAGACAAAAGCCCTACGTGGTGATAACCCAGTGACTTCCAGTCACTTGTAGATGTTGAGGACAGTAGGAGCGGAGTGTGAAGGGCGAAGTCCTGACCGGGATGGACACTGGAATCTATGCTGAAGATGGCGGGAAAAAGTGGGAAGAAGTCAGGGACAGCCCTGACAGGGACACACTTCCGGCTAGCAGGGGGAGACACACTGAAGGTGAGGGGCAGCGGACTCACGTGGCCATCGGATCAGCTATGAGGACGGCGAGGTGTTGCCATCCAAAGTGTGGGAGCGCAGATCACATTTCAGTTCCAAGATACTGGACCCCATCATGCCGACCACCTCCAATCCCAAGCTGCCCCTGCCAGACACCCCTGCTCTCTGCAGGGCTCTAGGGGGACACAGCTACCAGAAATAAGAGACCAGGACTCAGTACAGCTCCATCACAAGCAGAAGAGGAGCGCCTATGCAAGGCCTGGAGGGACAGAGAACATGACCGACTTCGGGACAAAAAGGAGCCCCGGAGCCAGGACAGCTCTGGCTTCCGATCAGTACGCACCTGCAGGCTCCCGGCCAGATCTCCTTCCGTGCAATGGATCTCAGCGCTCTGCTCAGCACACTCTAAAAACACTCCTCCGTGCAGATCTGAGACACAGACAGCTGAAGGCGAATGGAAGCACTAGAAACATTTCGGGCTTTTGACCTGAGGCGCGAGGCCATGAGTGGGCCTGGGATGAAGCTGAGGCTGTGGGGCAGGAG
Source organism: Petromus typicus (assembly GCA_004026965.1). NCBI lineage: Eukaryota > Metazoa > Chordata > Mammalia > Rodentia > Petromuridae > Petromus > Petromus typicus. The sequence goes on from PVIR01000477.1 coordinate 23,955, forward strand.
GCTGAGCCCCCAGAATGAGGACTCCCGGGCTCCGGAGACGGTCCAGGGATGGTGCTGATTAACCCTGAGCAGCAGGACCGAGATACTCCCGCTCCTGGATCGCAGCCAGCCTTTAGGGCAGCCGTGCCACACAGAGGGCTCGGGAACATGGTGTGAGGCTGAGGAAATGTTTTAAACGTACAACACAACATGCATCAAATAAGCAAACGTCCCTCGGCAGCAATGGAAAACCCCAGAGAGACACCGAGCCTCTGTACTGCTTCCAGAAACAGATGAGATTTCGTGAACATGAGGTTATTGATTGTTTTATTTTAAAAAGGTCAGTCTGGCACCAAATGTGACCAAACAAGAAAAGTTTACTTAAAAAAAAAAGTCAATCGCTGAAGCTGCATTAACTAAACAACCAACTTAAAGTTTCTAGTCAGATAAAATGAGTACTGACGGCCTACGGTGAGGAGACCTCTAGCCAGATGGGTGCCAAAAGGCTACCGAAGACCTTAAAAGTAACCTTGGTCATTGGTGCTCGCTCCCCTTGGGAAACTGGATGCTAGGTTGGAAAAAAATCACCATTTGTCCTCACAGTGAGGTCTCCAGCAGCAATTCAAAATCATTTTAACCTCTGTCAAACTCACAAAGTTCTTTGTTCTTGCCCTTTTTGATGGAAGAAGGAGGTTCTTGCTATATAGTCCAGCTGGCTGAACTCACAATGGGGCTCAGGCTGTTGGACTCTGTTCATCTTCCTGCCTCAGCCTCCTGTGTGCTGCATTACAGGTATGCGCCACCATGCCCGACTATTCTTGTTATTTCCCCCACAGTCTGGGAGAGGAAGGAGCTGGAGGCGAGTGCTTTCACTTTTCCATGTTGTACTTCAGAGGTGACACTAAGGAGAGACATGACATTTCTGACACTTCCACCCATAGCACGGTCCATGCTGGCTCCCTGGAAACCCAGGTATCGCTCTGACCAACAGGCCTGGCCCGGCACTGAGACTGGGAACTTCTACTCCTACTCATTCTTCACCCCAGCGAAGCCACACACCATTTAAAACCTCGGCTTCCTGGGCCAGGGATTTAGCTCAGTGGTTCTGCATCTGCCTAGCAAGCACAACGTCCCAAGTTCGATCCCCAGTAACCACATACCACAATGCTAGGCACAGTGGCTTACACCTGTAATTCCAGCACTCGGGAGGCAGAGACAGGAGGATTGCTGTGAGTTCAAGACTGGCCTGGGCTACAAAGTGAGTTCAGGACCAGCCTGAACTGCAAAGTGAAATCCTGTCTCAAAAAACTAAAAAAACAAAGAAACCTAAGCCTCTTGAGATCACCAAGTGCGAGAAAACCCGGGAGAGTCCCAGTGGAGTCTCCGCAGGGAGAGAGAGAGAGAGGCTCAGGGCAGCTCCTGGGCCACCCAGCTCACCAGCCTGGGCCTGGCATGGACTCCACAGTCACTATGGACATCTGTCCTGTGGGGCCATCAGATCTTGCCAGACCCATGGTATACCTGAGTGCAACCACATGAGCAAGCCAGGGAGATTCCCACATACACAGCAACCCACAGAGAAAGGAGAGCTAGTAACAAATCCCTGTTTGAAGTTTGGGGTGGTTTGTTGCAATAGGAACAGTAGCCTTTTGCCAAAATCCTAGTGTAATTCAGTAGGTAAAGTTATAGACCAGACGTGTAGGACAGACAGGGGGGCCCTTAGCCATGCATCTATTTAAATTTGAATTAATTAAATTTAAATTCTACTTAAAATCCAGTTTCCACATTTTCACAGTAGTTAGAGGTTTCCGTACCAGGCAGAGCAGATCACACAACATTCACACTCACAGAAACTTCCAGCAGACAGCACGACCCTACCAACCCAAAGTTTGGTCCATGCTCCACTGCAGAAAGGACACTGCATAACACAAATGGAAAGCACCCCTCTGAGACCTGGATCTAACTGAACTGAGGAAAAAAATTATCAGAAAGACTCCAGTGTGAAAGAGACCCGGTAAAAGTTGTCTGGATTGATGTAATCCACGCATGAGCCTGATTAAGAGCAGCTTTTGGGGTTAATCGTGTCCCCCCAGCACTAACGGTCTCGTTTTGTCACTGAATGCAGGAAAGACACTAATAGGGAAACAACCCAGCTTAGCCCTGCAGGGCTTCAGCAAGCAGGCGCTGCGACGGAACAGGACACGGTGCGGAATTCACAGAGGTCTTGCCTGACAGAGAATCATTAAGATAAATCAACTGGAAATGAACAAGGATCCCGGACCTTGGCAGGGGTCCATGAGAAATGTTGCTTTTCATTACGTGATTCCCTTTGTTCCTCATGGAACATTCTGAATCTACACGCATGTCTATGTATACATCTACATGGGAGAGCGCCGGGAAGACAACAGACAGGCAGGCACCAGAGCAGCCATTCATCCGTCCTGCCCGTTATGACCCGAGCGAGGCCCTGTGGATGGTCTGTCTTTTTAAATCCCCTCAGGACCACTTGATGGGTTTGTTAAAGTAAAGATCAAGCTACACAATCTCAAAAGTGATGGCTTTCAATGACATTCTGCTGATAAGCTTAAGATTCACGGCACATGAGGATAACCGGACGTGGGGCATTCCATTTCCTCCTGTGTGTGGGCCCGTGCCCTCCCCTGTTCGCCAGCCCTCAAGAATGCAGCCTCTCCTCTAACGACAGGCCTCCCTGCTGAGGACCTCCACAGGGCTGCACGCTATTTTCTACTTGGGGTAAATGAGAGAGGCTACACGCAGGAAGCCCTCCCAAGAGAGGTCCCAGGCCGCAGCAGCATCTGCGGCATGAACTAAAACCAGAACCATCCTCTTCAGTGAAAACTTCCAAAGCCTACAAGTACCCACGTCCAATAAGAAGCCAATTTTGACTTTGTAAGATAATCTTGTATTTGATCCCCAGGGCAGGGCTGGAAGACAGGACAAGACAGAGGCCTGAGCTCTCCAGAGCCTCAAACAGGGGGCATCATGTGTGATTCGTCACCGGAACGAGCTGCACAGACAGATCTCAGGGCCATGGGCATTGAACCTCTAGGGTTGTCTGCACCCTGTCAGCAGCCAGAAGACAGAATCCACAGTGACTCGGGCCCTCAGAGCAGCCCTGCCCTGCAGGCTCCTTCCGGCAGAGCACTGAAGAAGCGACTGCAGTGTGGCCACGGCAGCCTTCAACAGAGCTGCTCAAACACTTGGGCTCTCCACCTTCACCCTCAAGTTCGTCCTTAGGACTTACTCTTTTCTTCCTACACTTAAATTAGAAGAGGGTGGTATGAGAGCCAAAAGAATTGCCCTGCAACTTTAAAAAGTAATTTTTTAAATACCTTTGAGTTTAAACCAGGCATGGAAAATTTCAACCCAAAAGATTAAATTTGGAGAAAGTTACTAGCAGATGAGGAGTGCAGTTATAATGGAAACCACATGGCACACACCATATATGTGCTTCATTACTGAAACACTGCTTTGCACAGACATGGTAGGATGAACTCTATACTGTATGCCATGAATTTTTTGAGATCAGATATGATCATCATCTTGAAAATGCCCAATAGCGCCTGCAAAGCACTATAATTTTTATAAGAGATAGATACTATCCTTCTCCATAAAGGACACTGGACACAAATCTGTTGCATGAATTAAGTTCAGATTTCATTATTTCAGATTTGGGAGCAGACTTACCCATGCTAAGAATGAAAGTTACATTTTCCAACTACAAAGAAATGTTCCAGCTCCCTTATAGACTGAAAGCAATAGCCTATATACAAAACAAGGTATATTTAAGTTGAAAAGAGTTTTTTGATTTTAATAAGTTATTTGTGTACAAACACACTTGCTGATAACGAATTATCCTGCCCAAAGAGACAAAATACCCATTTGTATTTAAAGAATTTGGTCCTCTTTTCTGTTTTGAAATTTAATGGAATTTTTCAATAATGGAAGTGGGGGAGAGCGCCATCAAAATTCCCTTATTCAGCTGGTGTCACCACCCTGAGGACGGAGGGCCATGTGCACCTAACAGACGCCACACTACTCCCAAACAAGATGGACTTCTGCACGCCATGGGTACAGGACGCTGGCACGGCGAGCACAGGACTCTTCCAGGTCACGACCCTCGTGACCTCTTCTCCAACCAGACCCCACCTCCCAGTGGCAAGTCGGCCACAGCCCCACAACCCATTCACCTTCCAGAAGCCCATCTTTGAGCTCCTGAAGCTCTGGGAAACATCCAAACACAAGTCATAACAGGGTGCTCAGTGGTTGGCACGGCACTCTGCACTGGACAGCATTTTCAGAACACAGCTGACTTGTCCCGATCTGCCTCCCGGCTATGAGACATTCAGCACGGTAAAGTCCAAAGGTTTAAGGGGAAAGGAGGGAAAGCCCCGCTTGTGGCGTCGCTCTGAGAGAGACCAAAGACCCACACTGGAGAGCAAGGGGCAGGCCCTGATCACATGACTTACCAGGCAGTTTTCACTGGTGACCACACGGACCAGCAGAGTTCCCCGCCCATGCTCTTAGGGAACCCCTACAAGTCAGAAACACAGTGCAGGGAGAGTCTCTAACCCAGGCTATTCTTGAAAATGTCTTAAAACTCTACAGCATCAACTTTCACAGAACTCCATTTCTGCCTCACCCCTGCCAGATATGTGCAACCGTAAAATTATACTAGGGATTACACTAGGAAACTCTACTGTTAACACTTAGAAGAGACAGGTGGCTCCGTCCCTTGGAGACAGCAGAGACACAAGGGCCACCACACACCCTTGGGCTGGTGACCTACTCCCCCCAGGCTCTGTAATCCTCTTTTTTTAATTTTAAAAAGATTTAGGACAGAGACCCATTGTGATCAGCTGCTGAAATTACAAAGATATGATCCTCGGCCTCACGGGTCTCGGCAGTGTCTATCAAAACTGCTACTCCTCAGAAACAAGGAAAGGTACCGTTCCCACCACTCTTTTTCAATGCAGTTTTGAACTTTTTGCTCCAGCAATTAGGCAAGTGAAAAAATAAAAGGGATGCAAATAAGGAAATGAAGAAGTCAGAGTTTCCTTGTTTTGTAGACAATATGATCTTATAACTTATAAGACCCTAGAAACTATACTAGAAGATTATTAGGGATGATAAGTCAACTCAGAAATGTAGCACAATATAAAATCAGCATTAAAATATCAGCAGCTTTACTATGTACAACAGTAATGGACTAGCTGAGAAAAAACTTGGAAACACAATTCTATTCAGTATAGCTGAAAATAGAATAAAATATCTGCAAAATCAATCTAACCGAGGAGGTGAAATATCTCTGCAGTGAAAACTTCAGAACACCAGAAAAGGGAGTCAAAGAAGATAAAAAGACTTCCCATGTTCATGGACTACACAAACTACTATTGCCAAAACTACCATATTACCAAAAGTGACCTACAGAGTCAATGCAATCTCTACCAAACTATCAGTGATGTTCTTCATAGAACCAGAAAAAAATACTAAGATACATATGGAAACACAGAAGACAGAATAGCCACAGCAAAAACAGCAAGGCCAGAGGAAAGACAATATATCCAATCTCAAATTAAACTACAAAGTCACTGTCACAAAACAGTATGGTACTAACACAAAAACAGACACACAGACCAAAGAAACAGCACAGAGAACACAGACACAAACCCGTATGACCACAACCATCTGATTCTGGACAAAGGGTCCCAAAATGTACACAGAAGAAAAGACAGCCTCTTTAACAAATGTGCTAAGGAAGCTGATGCCTATCTCTATGAGCTGAAAACTAGATCCCTGTCTCTCCCCCTCTAAAAAAATCAGTTCAAAATGGATCAAAGACATAGAAGATTTACTGGAGAGAACGCAGAGCATCCGTTTCCTTTTGCATATACTGGAAATCATCACATTTTGATGATTTATTTATTGGCATCCCCAGAGCAAAAAGTTCCCCTGGGTCAGCGAACAGCACTGAAGGGACAGCCTGGGGCAGCAGGGAGATGTAAGGATATGGCCAGCGCTCCTGGGGACGCCTTTGAATTCCATCACAAGGGTCCCTAGCACAGATACTGCCTTTCAGCGCTCAGGAGCCCAGAGTAACAATTTCTAAACATTTGCCAAGAGCACCGTGTAATGAGATGGTATTCAGTGTTCGCACACGAGCGGTGAACAGAAAGCCCCGCTGCCTCTGCCAGTGCACACACGGATGTAGGTATGCACAAAAGCGGATTTTTAGAACAGCATGAAGGGTCTGATGCAGATGAACCAAGACCCTGTTCCCCAAAATAGGCATGTTCACCCTTCACCTCAGGAACACATGGCGCGCCTGGGACTTCACTGGGTGACACTTCTTTTTTTTTCTTTCTTTTAGGTTTTGTGAGACAGGCTCTCGCTTTTGTGGTTCAGGCTGGCCCTGAGCTCAGCCTCAAACTCACATCATAGCAATCCTCTTGCCTCTGCCTCCCGAGTGCTGGGATTACAGGCGTGAGCTACCATGCCCGGCACTGTGGTATGTGGTACTGGTTGCTGCTGGGTGTGGGTCTCCACACCCAGTATTGTTATGTGGTTACCGGGGAATCGAACCCGGGTCCTTGCGCTTGCAAGACAGGCGCCGGAACCACTGAGCTAAATCCCCGGCCTTTGGGTGACTCTTCTAACCCATACCTCGATGGTGTCACTCTTCACAGTTAAAGATCACAGTGCACATGTTACGTGGATTATTTCCCTCATCAAACACTCACCTACAGAAACAGAAACACACACAACGTATATTTGGCTCTTACACAAGCATGCAGGTCAGTGATGTTGCAACTAAAAAACATACTCAAATTTCCATCTATTTCCTTTCTTTCTAAAATCCCAAATATAAAAGTCCCTCTAGAGTTGTAATGAGGTGGGAGGACCTCACACTCCCCACTTTTACAGTCATGACTGCAAAACAGTAATTTGCCAGCTACATGCAGCACAGGTGAATTTCACAGACATAAAATCAAACATTAGAAGACAGATAGAAGCACAAGAACCACAAGACTGCAGTTTTACAATGTTCAAACCCTGGAAAAATCAAAGCCTAGTGTTTAGGGCTGTGTGATTCAATGATGAAACTAGAAATAAAAGCAAGATTTAGGTTTGCGTTAGACAGAAAGGTGGAAGCGCTGGCTGAGGAGTGCTGCGAGAGAGCTGGGGCTGCTTTGTAAGCAACAAAGCAGGACTGCCCTCTGCTCGTGTGTGGTGAACTTCTCTACTCTGCGCCTCACTGTACAGTGTAAAAGCAGGGAGAAAACAACCTGTGGATCCAATTCTAGCAAATCTTAAAAACTAATATAAAATTAAAACCCACTCACATACTAAGTTCACAGTTAGAAGACTACTTCAGGAGAGAATTTATTAAAACATCTTATCACTCATGATATTCACTGGAAAACCATTAATACTTTGGAAATGAATGTGAACTAAAGTCCAATAATTAAGCAATGGTTTGAGTAGTTTATATTTATAAACTATCTGCTCTAACTATAAATACTATGTAATTATGACTGTATTTTTTACCCATTAAAACAAGACTTGAAAGATGCAAAATAAAATAATAAAAGTGGGTTTGGTTGGTCAGATTATGGTTGAGGTTTCTCCTTCTTCGTATCTTACCAGATTTTTTTTTCACTTTAATTGATGCTTATTAATTTAAAATGCTTTAAAACAGACAATGCCCACCTTGCACTGGTCTTTTGTACACATGATAAATTTAGATCTGAATATACATCTTGTACTGTTTACTTTTTCAAATCCTCTGATGAACCTATATGATCACCCATTCAGCGGATAAAGAGATGGAAACACACAGAAATTGAAGGATTTGGCGCAAGTCACCCAATCAGGAAGGCAGGGGCCATAATCCTGCCAATGCTCAATTCTGACAAACATAGGAATCTGCTAAAAGCCCACATGCACACAGGTACATGCACACACACCTATTCACACGCACACACATGCAAGCACACACACGTGCAGTGTTTCTTTCTTTCTAGATAATCACAAGGGGCTCATGAAACCTACGGCGCTTATCCACACAGCCCAGGGCTGGTCCCTGGCGGTATGAGCGTGGGCCAGGGCCGAGTGCCCCAGTGGCCAGGGAGTCCTACATCGTCACTCCACAAGCAACTAGAACAGAATTTCCCCCCTCAAGCTTCAGCTTCATGCAAAGACAGGGAGACAGCCGGCTGCTGACCTCCGTGAAGTCTTCCCGGATGCGGATCGGGTTTTTTCCCTCCCTCACCGACAAGAGTGGAAATCATATAAGAGAGCAGGCCTCAAGCCCAGAGGAAGCTTCCTCTGCCCTTCCCTGCTGCACAGACAGCAGCTCTGCTGTGACTGGCTTCTTCCTGTGCCTTGTCCTGACCAGATGCAGAAATCACAGAGGGGGCTGGTAGGCAGCTCCCAGCATGAGCCCAGCTCCCTATAATCTGCCCAACAATTGGACAACAGGCCAAAGAGATCCGTGAGCCTGGACGTGCTTCTCTCTGGGGAGGCCAGGAAACCCTGTGCACACTAGGCCAGGCCAACACTCACACGCCTGGCTGCCATATCCTCTGGTTTCCTCTCACAAAACATGCTCCCTGTCCGTGGCTGTGAACTTACTTGTGTGGCTCCCCACCCTCCATGCTTTTCTCCAAGAAACTACAAAGCCAGCCTAAGCCTAGAGATGCTGAGGATTGGAAAAATCTAGGACCCCACATGGCACAGGGCAAGCTGGCTACCATACCACAGCCAGTGCAAGGCCACCCTGAACTCCTCACCAGGGTCCCTCTGTGGCCCTGACCTAGGCGGCACACCGTCACCCCCCTGGGCCACATCAGATGGGACCAAGCTCTGACTGGGAGACATGCAGGGACCACCACGAAACTCTGATGAACTTCTGTGAGCCCTTCCTACGTGGTAGAAACTGAGTTACCTGCTTCCAGTGTCTCTCACAGGCCCATCACCCCTCAATCTTCACTTTAGAGATGTAGCCACTGAGAGAAGAATTTTCCCATGAACACACTTGGCTTTGATTTGTTTTTGAGAGGGGTTTCATTATGTGGCTTAGGGTGGCCTTGAACTCCCAACAATCCTCCTGGTTCAGCCACCTGAGTGCTGGAGTTAAGGGCATGTCCCACCATGGCCAGCTCTGGCTTTGACTTCTGTTGGTGAAGTAAGAGTAGGACTGCACTCAGCTTTCTAGCCAAGTGTACGCTGGCAATCAAGACACTCCCTTTCCATGCTGAGTTGAAAAGCAAGGTTCCTCAACAACACTTGCTTGGCCAGTGGGTCCTTCCAGAGCCACTTGCATGTTTTGGGACATGGATATATGACAGTCTTTTGACAGTCACACCCAAGCTCTTGGTTTCTGTTTTATAGAGGATTATGGCAAAGTCACTGTCAGACTCTGCCACTCCCAAGCTGGTATCAAGGACAAAAGACATCGACGAGGCCAACAACATAGGCTTCCCACCTGGACACCTTGCTTGGCCCAAGCCCAGGAAGACAGATCAGGAGGATAAATTCAGAGCTGGAAGGATGAGGGAGGAACAGTGACTTTGGCTGTATGATAAATAATTGAAGAACTTAAGGTCATAAAAAATAAGCACATATGCGAGATACCTCTCTCACCCATTGTTCTAATTTCTATACTTATTTTACTATTTTTTCTACAAAGCTTCATATTTTAAATGTTTCTTTAATCAAGAAAAATTCTTATAAACTGTGAGATTAGCCAAAAGCTAGTTAACCCTTGTATCTGTACCTCTTCTGGAAACTCTGGTACATTCCATTTCCCAGGGTTCCTGGCAATTGGATGGGTCTGGCCCTGACCAATGTGGTAGTGCAGGGGTGGGGTGAGCGACTCTCAGGCCCTGAGTCCTGGCTGAAATTCTCCCACACTCTCCCAGGGAGCCTTGAGTTGACAGGAGCAGAGCCCACAGCTAGTCATCTACAGCCACCCATGACCCTCAATGAGTGCAGGAAATAAACTGTTTTGGATGAAGCTATGGAGCTCTTGAGATCATTGCTGCAATTAGCACTGTCTAAACTGACTATGCAGCAAGAAGATGAATATTGTTCTCCTTCTGAAGAGTGGTAAGCAGAACAAGGAGGGAAAACCATTTCTGAAATTCCAGGACAGACTTAGCCAAACCTAGGCTCACGGACGCCTCGAGGTTTCTTGAAAGTTTGGGCAGAATTCCCAGTATGACCTTCCGTTACGCATTCCTGGTCACATACGTTTGACTTTTCTTGTTGAAAAGATGCCAAAATCCTTTTACTATCCTGGGGGTTGCTAAGGAGGCCTTCCCCTCCCCCAAAAAACAGTATGTTCTTGACCCCCCGAAGAACCAGTGAATGTAAACTTTTTTTGGAAATATTTTTTTTAAAGGTCTTTGGTGCTGTCAAGAACTCAGGCAAGTGGGCCTAGGATTTAGCTCAGTGGTTCCAGCGCCTGTCTTGCAAGCGCAAGGACCCGGGTTTGATCCCCAGTAACCACATACCATACTGGGCATGGAGACTCACGCCCAGCAGCAACCAGTACCACACACCACAATGCCAGGCGTGGTGGCTCACGCCTGTAATCCCAGCACTTGGGAGGCAGAGGCAGGAGGATTGCTGTGATGTGAGTTTGAGACTAAACTCAGGGCCAGCCTGAACCACAAAGCAAGACCGTGTCTCAAAAAAAAAAAAAAAAAGAACTCAGACAAGATCATCTTGGATCACCCCAGTGGGATCTTAAGTGCAAAGAAAAGGAAGAGGGGACAGGGCAGGCCTGGAGAAAGGAGGGGACATCCGAGGAGCAGAGGACCTTGGGAGGCAGGGGAGGGGTGGGCCCAGCCAGCACCTTGGCTGCAGACTTCCAGTCTCCACGACTGGGAGAGAGCTCGCCTCTGCTCTTCTAAAAAGCCCGTTTGTGGTGCTTTGTCACAACAGCCCTGAAAATCCAACACAGGGTCCACCTTCCTTGAGCGTCACCCCAGCGCAGCGTCCTGGTTCCTGGCCTTCTGCTCACGACCTCAAGGCCTCTTTGGCACAGAAATGAGCATGGACAGCTGAAAACAGCAATGTCTGAGAAACAACAATGGCCTCTGGCCAGAGCTTTTGTAGCTTCCTTCCAGCCTGGATGGTCCTCCCTTGCAGATTCCACAGCACCCCAAAGCTGTGAACCCCTGCATTTGTATGTTTATGAGTGGGCCGCAATAGCCTCCCCCTTCAGGGTCCCCAAATGCAGGATTCTGAGCACACGCTTGCACCCATTGGCAGTCTGAACACACATCCCCATGCCTGTGTGAGTCTGCACTCATACTCTTATCATGATAAGCAATACCTAATTCAAAATTACTACTGTAATGGTCTTTAAGTGTTTTTGTTATTGTTTTTGGTACTATGGATCAAACTCAGGACCTTGTGCTTGGCAGGCAGGCGCCATGCTGCTGAGCTACACTCCAGCCCAAAAGTTATTTTTAATACAGCACTTGGGAATCTTCAGGGTTGGAAACACCACTGTCCATCACCCAAGCCTCACCATCCCACGCAGAAGCTCTGAACATAGAAAAATAAGAAAATTTGAAGAATGTGATTAAGATCATATGATTTATATTGTGAATATATTCTAATTTTATACAGTTTCTCAGAACATTAAGCTTATACTGAAATTGTAACATAAAGATTAATGACTTTAGGAAACACAAAGTGATTAACCACTGTTGCTTTAAACCTTTGTGATGTCCTTAAGTTTCAGGGGCTGTCAAAAGAAAAATGTTTTATATAAAGATAAATATATATTTTTATATTTATATAAAGATAAATTTATATATATCCTTATATAAAACATTCATATACATATATATATATATATCTTTTTATATCTACATATATAAATCCACAAGGGGAAAATATATGATCAGTTGTAAATTCTGGGGTTTATTTTTAATTTCATCTACCAATTCTCATTAACTTCCATGTAAATACATCTAGTAAATCTTCATCCCTCTGGTATCAATCTGTTTCCTTGTAAATAAACAAGAATATTGTATTTTTGTACTATCAAACAGTTTTAAAATACACTAAAACTCTTTAGTTGATCTTTTAAAACAGAAAATTTAATTCTCAATTTTCAATAGTTTAGATATAAAAAATGTGTATGTTTCCCATCTCCATTGCTGCAAATAAAATCAGATCACAATAGCAGAATCATTTCCAGACGACATCACAACATTCTTCATAGCAAGTTTCTTTTGCAAAGCAGTGACTTTCTCTTTCACTATGCAAATGTCACTGTTTCTTCCAGGATGGCTGAAATGTATTTGAATATTCAAAACCATCTGGTGGGTAGCACACCAATAACAGCCATTCATCAGCACAGAAAAGGATGCAAACCTGTAGCTAATTATTTGGGGCACATCTTGTTAAGGAAAAAAAATACATCCCTACATTTAACAACTCTTTAGTACTTTGCAATACAAAATATAATAAAATGTGTGTAGCTCAAAAGGTTTTCGGTCTCTTCCTTTTCTACACTGAAAAATCTACACTTTATTTTATCTTACTATTTTATCTCCATGTATCAATGCACTCTGTCCCATGCTGAGGGCTGTGCACTAGTAGAACCAAAGCATACAGTAAGTGAGGGGTCACTGTCCAACACATCGCCTGGTGACACTCTTACCTGTAATAAGGTGCAGATATAACCCCAGACATCTCCTCCCATCTCTCCTTTGTAACATGACTCTCCTAGGACTTTGAGTTCCTTTGCTCAAGAGTCAAAGACCCCATCTTTGTGCCCTGTCCTGGCCAAAGATGTTGGTGTGCTAAGAAGTCCTTCCCAAGTGTAGGCTACAACATGCCTCAAGCTTCTGCTTTTCTGCCTGGCGACCTGGCATGGGCATCTTAGAAATCCAGGCTCCTCAACCCCTGCAGAGATTGGGTTCATTGTACCCCAGAATGGTACTTTCATGAAGTAGCAGAAGCAATTTTGCTTCAGGACACTTCAAATTATAATGAGGTAATTTAGGGTCACGGCTCCTGAAGCCAAAGAATGAAGTCAAGGACAAAGGCGATAGACAAGAGGGAAGTTTACTAAGACAGAAATAACTCCCAGTACTCAGGAGGAGACTTAAAAGTGGTTTGCTACAGGGACTCTTGGTCTAAAACTTTTTATACCAAAAACTGACCAGGCCTCCACAACTCCAAGTCAGCCTCATGGACTGACTGTGTATGTGGTCAGCCTCATGGACTAAAACGAGCTCAATGACACTAGAAAAGGGGGAAACACATTGCAAGCATATGTCTGCAGGAGCCTGTTGGCCTCTATCCTATCCAAGTGGTTCATTAAAAGAACAAAATGAAAAAGAAAAAGCATTTTTCAGATATGTAGAAGCAGAAGTTGTCATAGTGAGTATCCGTCAACTGGCTTGTTACATCCTTGGGCTTAATTCCTATCTGGTTTTTGTTCCCGCTTGACCTCAGGCTCCTGCTGACCTGACCAAGGTCCAGTCACCTTGCCTCTATTTCTAGTTGCCTGTTATCTTCCACCCAACTTCCCTAGCTGTAACAAAACGACGGCTCAGAAAATGCTGTGGGTCTGGGTAATGGAGTGGCCTCAACTTCAGATGTAAGAATCACAAGATACACAGGAACCACTGTTCACTTCAAGCCACTAAAAACACGTGCCGACTGTGCAGGATCCCCATCTTGATTTTGCCTTAACCTGCTCTGTGGTCTTAGACAATTACCTTAATCTTTCTGAACTTCAGTTTTCCTATCTATAGAATTTTATTTCCTACGTGTATTATAAGGAAAGAGATAAGTTGCATAAGGAAAACACAGAGCCTGCGTAGAGCAGATATTCACCAATTCCTTATTCATTTCATGGCCCATGGTCTACTGGCCCTGCTGGTTTTCTGAACCAGAAGTATTCCTGATTCTCAAGTTGACAACCTTGCCATCCTAGAAGACAGCCACAGAGAAATGCTAAGAGCTTGGCCCTGGATAGCAAATGGCCTGAGCTGTACCCCATACCCAGACAAATGGGCAACCTGCCCCACGAGACCACACAGCTTTGTCTCAGAAGGTCTTCTAATAAGCAGTCAGCTTCAGGGGACTCTGAAGATGTCCACAGATGCCTTGGCATGCCTTTTAACTTTCCTTTTCAACCCATTTTACTGGCAACAAGGCTCTCCACTAATGTGGCCCTAGAAGGAAACCTGAAATCAACTGCAATCTGGTAGCAACACCTTGAGGCCCAGGACAAACATTCCAACACTCTCCTCCTCACGTTATCAGCAATGCCTTCATTCTGTTCTCTTCAAAGATTACCTGGGTCCCTGAGAATGCCAGAAACCTGAGAGCTATTTGTGAGCAAGCATCATTTTTGAGCTTTGTTGGCAAAAAAGAAATGTTTATCAAAGCCTCATTTAAGAAGGAGCCATTGTCGCACTGTGGCTTTTGTTGAAAATAGTTTCGTCTCACCTGAACTATGTCTCAGAATGTGTAAAGGACGCAAAGCAGTACTTCCACATGAACCTCACTCTGGGAGCTGACTCCCAAGTCCAAAGCTTATTAAAGTTTACAAAGAATTAGCTACAAAGCCTAGCTTCTAAGCGACCAAATATCAAAGTTTAAGATGTATAAGAAGGATGAGAAGCACATATTTAAAATGCATGCACATTCCTGTCTTTGATCCAGAAATGTCAATCCAGTGACTTGAATATAAATGTGTCAAGGCCACAGTTTAATTAACATTCTTCTTGTAGCCTTTCTCAAATGCCGATGACCAAGAGTTCCTACATGACATCCATGCTAAGAAAACTTTCTGCCTAGAAGGGACTTCAGGGACACTGTCTGGTGACTTCTGTCCTCTTTTCTGCTCTCTTATGGAAAGAGGGAACCAGAAACCTCCCCAACAGAATCTCACTTGGTCTCCTTGGCCTGAGCTGGTCCTGTGGCCTCAACTAGACACAGTAGGAAAAGCTGGGGACCACGTCAGCCCAGGGACCTCACAGCCCAGCCTCCAGAGTCGGGAACAATGCCAACCACAGAAAAACTGGAGCTGTTTCTTCAGTGGCAGACGGGGAGGGAGACCAGGGAACTCGGCATGTCCACCTCCAAGGGGACAGAGTGAGCACATCTGAATTGCTATTCTATGGAACACTGTGGAGCAGGCTCTTGAAGATACTCTGGAACGGGGCACAATACCTCAAATTCACCTGCCCACAGAGCTCACGAACGTCTGCTCTTTCAGATTTATCATGATAGACAGTATCATTTCCTGAAAGCCTTTTTAGAAGTTTCCATTTAGTATAATTTTAATCACTTAAAGGTGAATTTCCAGTGTAAAACGGTACCACCACTGTGGAAATCAATATGGAGAGCTAAAACTAGGGGCCAGAGATTTAGCTCAGTGGTTTTGGTACCTGCCTTGCAAGCACAAGGTCCCAAGTTCAATCTCTGGTATCAAAAGAAAAATAAAAAGCTAAGCTTAGAAATTCCATTCTATTTAACCTAATCATGTCTGGCTCTGGAGGGCACTGCTGCGCTGCTGCCCATGCAGTCCACTGCACCCATAAGTCCGCCCCACTGAAAAATGAGAGGGCAAAGGGCAGACACTTCATTTATAAAGAGGAAAAGAGAAGATGCACAGCTACCCTGATATGAAAGAAATCAGGGTGGGGGACTCTGGAAAGGCGGATGACCTGGGCCCCCCTGTTCCCAGCTTTTACAGGGAGCTGTGTGCCACCTCCCACCACCCAGGACTCGCCATAACCAAATCAGCTTCCTGGTACCTCCGCCTACCATGTCTTCCAGTGGCCTGTGCACAGCTTCTGTCCGCCTGAGTGTCCACCTGTCCTTGACCCACTTTGCAGGCCTTACTTTTGGGATGAGTGGCCAGCAGGCATGGCTAGCTCAGTGTTAGTAAGGGGCATGTGGATACCCACTGTACTCTATGATGAGACTGGAGTGGGTAACAGAGTGACTCTTGGGTGAACCCACATGGATGTACACGTCAGCGCACAGGTGAATACACACTGCCTTCATCAGCCCCTAACACTTCCCGATCTATCAGAGGTGGGAGGCGCCATATCACACATGCCCCTGGCTCCTCTCTGCACACTGTCTCTCAGATCTTACTCTGGTCTCTTAGTGCAAGTTCCAAAGCTGTTTGGTCCCTCTCTTTATCTGGTTTTTCTCTTTCTTTTGATCTGTTAGTCTTGCTACTAATCTCTATTTATGATAAATTAGCTTGATAAAGACTAAAAATTAATCTAATGTGGATTAAAATATAGGTATGTGATATACACAGACCAACTCCCCACAACGAATTATTATGTACTGCAATCATACACTGATAAAAATTTCCAAGCTAAAATTTTAAAAACTCAAGTTTTCAAGTTTGTCTTTAAATTATACTATTGCTGTCTTTATTGAGGGACTTTGTTCTCTTTGGTTATTTCTAGCGGGAGGAAAAAACATTTTTACCAACTTTGAGCATAGCAAAAACACAATCATTAGGAGCAAATTTCCTTCTTTACTGTCCCAAAGTAAAAATATAAACATCTTAAGACCCGAAATAGCTATTATGTGGTATATGGTGACTTCCCTAAGGGATTGAGGTATTAAGGTTTTTCTTTTGCTCTTTTTTTTTTTAAAGGAAATGAAATGCAGGGGGAAATGCTCACGTAATGCAGGGGATACAAATTAAAGCCCAGCAGTCAGGAAACAAAGCCACACGAGACCATAGGAAGCCCAGCCCAGCACCCCGTTCTGTGCCTAACGACTGTGAGCCCTACACACCACATACACGGGTCCCTGCTGAGAAACCCCTTGTTAGGTGCATGAGCTTCTACCACATGGTAGTTGCCCGGACAGCCACGCTAAGACTCACGTCAAAAACTGTGGCTGGAATTATTGTGTGCCAAAATCTAAGTGTATTTTTATTCTTCTCACTGGAGCTCTTATTTTTAATTTTAAACTATATTTTTATTTTCACAGGTACACATCTGCAGTACATGATCACATTCCTCACGTAGAATGCATATATGCACATAACACATCTTAATTCTTTTTCACTTCTTTCTGCTGCTCCCCACCCACCCCTCCAACTGAGAAAAACCTATCTCCCCACTCTCGATTACCTATCTTTTATTCTGTTCTTTATTTATAATTTGTTTCTCATAAAAGAGGAAGCCATGTGGTATTTAAGCTTGTGTGTCTGACTTATTTCCCTTACCATTATGCTCTCAAAGTGCATCCATTTTCTTACAAATGACTCGTTTATTCTTCTTATTTTAAAACAGCATAATCACTTACAAAACTTGGGTTCCCATTAGCAGAAATGGATCAATACGATGCTGAAAGCTCCAGTTGATTCAGACAGCAGTTTCATCCACACAGCCCACGTGATGTCAGCACTGAGCTTGTGGTGACAGTGAAGTGTGTGCGTCCAACGTCCGAGACAGGAGGAAGGAGGCCGCTGTCCCACGTCAGGGTCCTGCTCTCTCCCTCGCTGTGGCCTCTGCTCTCCAGCTCCTCACAATAAGCAAGTAACACGAGGTGAGAGACACAGCTGACAGCCACGTGCTGCTGTCCCTGCACCAGCTGCTTCTTCTGAAGTGGGGCTCCAGGCTACGTGTGGAGCTGCCAGCAGATGCTTTGTGAACAGCCAGACCGTAACTTCGTTCGGTTTTGCAGGACACAAAGTCTCCACTTCAACCACTCTGTGCAACCACCCAGAAGCAACTGGAAGATGTGGTAACCAAGCCAAGACCTAATGGAGACACTGCATAGTGCAGAGAACTCTTCCCGCCGGCTTCTGCTCCTGATGGCACTGAGGCTGGGGACACAGCCAACTTCATACCTGTTCTAACCCACCATTGCCTGATTCTACCTAATTCTTGCCGTTGTCACCGTTACATGGGCCTTGAACCTTACCCTGGAACCTGCCCCGAGCTACATCAACATAAGGGTCCATTGAGTCACAGTAACGGGGAGTCCATAGGTGCAGAAAGTAACCTTCTTCGGGCTCCTTCACCCAGGGGGAGGCAAGCATGGGTGCCAGCCGAGGGCTGCTGTGACCCCCTCTCCTGCTCACTGGCCTCAGGCCACAGCTCAGACATTCTTCTCCACTCCTCACAGGACTCCGGCCCTCCAGCTATTGTTCTTCCAGAGCTTAGTTCTAACCTTCCTCTGGGGGACCCCTCTCTGTCGCCTCCCTTTGGGAATGTGGGGAGCAGAAGTGGAGACAGGGCTTTACCTTCAGACTCCCTGTCAAACTCAGAGACAGGTCTTCAATCAGTCTAGAAAGCCAGGTGACCAGACGAGTTTTGTACAATATATACACATGCGTACATATCATTCCATGCAGGACAAGACCGTGCAATTGGACAGCATAGCCCTCCAGGTAATGCACACCACACCAAAGAGGCCACTGGGAAGCACCTCCTCCTCCCGGACACACGTGGCTAATAAAGACAGGCCGTGCGGGAAGCACGACTTCGGAATTTCCCCTGATAAAATACTCGCATGCTGCCTTCCAAGAGATGTGCAGAAGTGTTCTCCTCCTGGATGGAAGCAAAACTTGAGTATGTGGTCTTGATTACCACGTCGAATACAAATGGATAGATTTAAGACCTTGCATTTCTGCCAAGATGATTGTACTTTATTTTCTTCCTTCCTTTAAAAAAAAAATCACCATTTTTCCATCCACTTTTCCAGCTGATGGACTGATAAATATGGCACTTAAAGTTCCGAGACCACTTGGCAGGAGAGATTTGAGCAAAGGGGCTAAAATTTTAAAGACTGGCTTGAGCTCATTTTATGAAGTAGGGAGAGGAAAAATAAAACTCCCACATATATCAGATTTGTAGATGAAGGAAATCCAAACCGACCTGTGGACTGGAAGAAACCAGCAGTTGGCTTTTATTTCCTCCCGTCTTTCCACAGCACACAGAGGCAGCTAATTCCTCAGAAGTGCAAGTCCTGTGTGTGCCAAGTTCGCTCTCTGCGGGGCAAGGCCAGGGCACAGCAGGATGACACCCAGAAAGGACAATTACCTGATACAGCACAGGCTGCATTTTAGGTCTCATCATCTGATTTTCCTTATTCTCAGTCTCAGAAGAATGTTGGTTCAGCAGTGAAGGAATGCTGGGGAAATTGCCAGAATCAAAATGGAGTCACTTATGCCAAACCCAAAGAAAATGCAGTTGGGCAGTCCTGAAGGGATTCAGGGGTCACACACTCACATACTTGCCTGATAACAAACCTATCACAAGAAGACTGTCAAAACCACAACCTGTACCAGAAATACTTCTACAAAGACACTTGCCCAGCAACTGCCTGTTCAACTCTGGCCTAATGTCATCCTTCTAACAGCAATAGTTTCAGGACACTCAGCGAACTGTCCTTATTTTCCCTTCAAAACCCATCTTCTTGTGTCACCCTGAATATGCCCAGGGTCCAGTATGGCACACAGCCCCCGACTCCAACCCCATTCTTCCTGCACAAAACCAACACCCTAGAGCCCAGGACCATGCATCTCATCTAGGCAGGTAAGCTGTTCTGATTGACAAGCACTTTATAAGTGCATTTTTCCTGTATTTTTAGCTGAAATGTTTTTGATAGGAAAAACTATCTTGAAATTTAGCAGCGCTTGCTTCCTGTACCAAAGAAGGCTGACCTCTGGCTCTTTCTTTAATCAGCTAGCAGGTGATAGGTGTCATGCCAAGCCACACTTCAGAACCTCTGCAGGAGTTTCTGTGTGGCTTCAAAAATAAAAACAAGGTCTCTGTGTTACCCACACTGGCCTCGAAATCCAGAGCAAAGAAACTTTCCTGTCTTAGCAGCTGAGCAGCTAGGACTATGGGTATGCACTGTGTGTGATTTTAATTTCTTATGCTCTTTCCTTCCAAAACCTCTGTCGTGATAGTGAAGAGAGCAGAAGTTCATGCATAAAGGTGAATGTGAGCTTCTCTCTCAACTCTCACGATCACATGGCACAAAGAGCACAAAAGCCTTTGCTATGCTGCACCACTGGCATTTAGAAGTCATTCCTACAACCCAAGTCTTTCTTCTTAACTGAAGCAATAAAGCCCACCTATCCTCTGAACCCTTGGTGGATGATTACGCGTGAGAATATTAGACATGTATTCGGGAAAGTGCTCGAGTTTCTGGGTAGAATAAGAGTGCTTTATTATCTTCCCCCTTAAAATAGCTCCTGCTACCCAACACTTCCTTAGACACCAAGGTTAGGGGCTGAGTATGAGAGCTACAAGTCAAAATGCCTACACTTTCCCTCCTTTATCAGAAATTCTGTTCTTTGACACTTGGTCCAGGCTGGCCTTGAACTTTCAATGATCTTCCTGCATCAATCTTCTAAGCGCTGTGATCACAGGCATGTATCATGGAGCTTGAGAGAAATTTTTTCACAAAGATGGAAAATCTATGTGTGAGCAAAATATAAAAATGCTACATACATAAGAAGCCAAAAACTGTAATTTTATTGAATAAAGAATTCTGTTTAGAGCTTATACAGGTTATAAGAATGTTTTAACAGATGAAAGATCAATAGCTAATTGGAAGGAAGAGAGGAAGCAATTTCCATTTTCAATGTAGGAAAAACATTCATCACTACAGATGTCTACAAAATTTCAAAGACAAGGTTTAGCCATGATTACTGTTTAACAATCTTTTTCTTTTCTTAAGGGAGGCAAAGCAAGAATGGATATTACTGATTACAACTAATATAACAGCCTGAAGAAATTGAGACAGAGGCATAAATAGAATATAAAAAGACAAGATTTTAAAATAAGTATTAAGTGTAACAAACGACAGCAGACAGTAAAAGTGGCAGGGTGACACCAGAGAGACTGGCAGGATGCAGGTTCAGCGGAGACCGGTGGCGGCACCTCCCTTCCCTTGTTCCTCAAGGTCCATGCGCTCATGCCTTCTCCAGGACCTTGTAGTACTCAGCGAGCACCGCCCAGGCCGAGGGGGCCATGAAGCCCTCGGGCGGCTTCTGCCCATCGCGGGCCAGCTTGCGCATGCGCGTGCCCGAGATGAACTCGAAGTCCTCGTGGCTGCGAAGGGAGCAGAGGAAAGTCATGGGGGTGTTTCTGGGGCGCGTCTTCCCGCAGCCCACACAGTCACATAAGAACCAGCTGCACAGAAGCAGGTCATCCAGTCCTGAGCGTGAGGAAAACTTCAGCTGACAGGCTCGCCAAGCTCCACAGATGCTTAGGGAATTCCATGCCCATCACCTTACTTCTGCAGAGGGGGACACCTGCCACAGACAGCCAGACACCCTCCGTCCTCCTGGGCTCTCTGCTATTCCCGCCCGGGTCATGGTCACTGTCACAGGTCTCCCGCACCCACATAAACACAGGGCAGCCACAGGCGACCACACCTCTTCCTCCTCCCCAGCCCTGGCAGCTGCCCACCCAGACCCAGGTTCGTAGAGGACACTCGCCCTAAGACAGCCAGCACCAGCCGACAACCTGCAGGAAGGTCTGATCTGAAAGGTACCCGGGAGCGCGGAGAGAAAAGGCACACACACCTCTGCCACACAACACAGAGTCAGCAGCAGCAATCAAGTTCCTGCCGCTGTTAGTACCCACAAGAACATGAGCAGATTTTCACATCATCACACACAACAAACACACAAAAGCAAGAAGCGACAGCACACAGAGGCTGAGGCAGCACTGCCTTGAGTTTGAAGTCACTCTGGCCAACACAGCAAGGCCTAGTCACACACACACACACACACAGACACACACACACACACACACGCATGCACCATCAGACTACTAAGCACAGAGCACCTAAGGCTACAAATCACACTGTCCACCTGCAATACTTAATACGGAACCACCAGACAGATACCTGAAAGCCAGTAGGAGCACTGGCTCAGGCACACGCTCCCAGGCCCTGGCCACAGTGAGTTTGGGGCTTCAAGTGTGGAGTGAGTAAAACGGGGCAGCTGCTAAAGAGGAGACCTCCTGCCAAGGATCAGGGAGGGGTGGGGCGGCTGTGACTGCAGCGGGCTGCACTGCTTCATACCCACTCCCACGGTGAAGCTCCTAGACCGACTTCCCCACAAGTGGAGCATCCCTGACACCCCATACCGTGCTACTGCGTGGGGCCAGCCAGCAGCCCAGCTGAGAGGTGGCCCATTCCAAACAGCCAGGGAGGTCAGCTTCAGGCCCAGCAGGAGGTGAGGGGCTTAGAAGCCAGTGACCCTAGAAGCTGCAGACCGAGCACAGGCAGCACAGCGGGAAAGCCAGAGGAGCAGGGCCAGGGCCAGGCCAGGATGGCACAGAGGGAGGAAGGCACATCTGACACACTGTGAGCGAAGTCTGACTTAGGGGGCCTGGAGCAGAAGCAAGATGAGGGGAGTTCCAACAACCTCAGGTCAGGTGGTACAAGAAACCTAACTTGTAAAATGAGCAGCACTGGAAGCTCACTATGGAGAGCAGAGGGCACTAGAGGAAGAGAGGACAGGAGTGATGGCAGGAAGAGAACCACGGTGGGGTGGGAGGAAGGGGCTGAGGGCACAACTGAGGAGCTGACGAAGAGGGCCGGCGTGCAGGAAGAGAGTATCACACCTAAGGCCAATCAGACAGAAGCTCAGCAGGAGGCCAGCAGACAGTGAGGGGAGCTGGGATGGGCAGAACCAGGGTGGGTCATGACGGCAGTTTGTTTAAGAAAACAGAGGAGTCTCAAGAGGGCGGAAGTAGGGTGGGCAGAGGAAGCTGGACAGGAGGACAAATGGAGCTGCAGTTGGGGATAAGGGAAAGAAAGCTCCTTCTTGGGCAGGCTAGTCTCCACCTGCTCCCAGCAGGCCAGGGCACTTCCTTCCAGAGGGGGCAGGCTGGACATGGTAACCCGCCCTGCTGGGGCAGGGGTGGCAGACAGGAAGTGGCAGGCCCAGAGGGGTCCAGATCCCCAGCCCACAGCCTCTCACATGCCACTACCATCAGAGAGCTGTACAACAAGGTGCTGGCTGAAAGCTCCTTGTCAGAAGTCACTCTCACCCCTAAGTAAACCTCCCTGGGGACAACCAGGGCCTTGGGGCTCGCCGGTCACGTCCATCTTCAACTGCGAAACAGTCGTGTCCGAAGCCTCTGATAGTAATGACAGAGAAGGAAGGGAAGAGCTTGCTGAAGACTGCCAGAGCTTCGTGAGAAGATGACAGAGCCCGGCCAGGGAAGTCCTTTCCTTCTCAAGCTGTCTGAAACACAAAAGTTGGCCTGCTTTCCCTCTGAAACTGCATTTCTAAACTGAGGTCCCAGGCACCTGCTCCCCAGCTATTTCGTGCTCCACTGGCCCCGCCAACCACCAGCATTTCTCCCTCAGGGAAAAGGACTCAGCTACTTCCACCCACTGCCTTTGCCTCGCCCTCCAGACAACTGGGCCCCACAAAGACTTGTCTTCCTACAGAAGCAGACTTGAGGGTTCCTTTCTCATGAACCATGTTCTCCAGGTTTCTAAACATACATCACTGTGCAAAACTGCAGACTTTTGGGAATGGTCTAAAATTAGCTCCAAACTTTACCTGAGTAATGGGGAATCTGCCAGGATCAGAAAGGGCAACTAATGAAGGACCCACCCTCTGCTCCCCAAGGAGCTCACTGGGACACTGCACCGCACCAGCCAGTGATCTCCCAGGTACCTGGGCCACAGACTCTGCTCCTCCTCCACAGACAGACACACAGCGAGGGGAGGGAAGGAGGACAGCCTGGCCAGCAGCCCCGCAGCCTCAGTGACACTGGGGCACGTGTGCTGGCATCTAGCACAGTGAGGCCCAGCCACCTGTGGACGACTCTGCATCTCCATGTCTATCCGCTGTCCCTCACCCATATGTGCCACCAGGGCCAACAGCCAAGCTGCTCACAAGAGCAGCGGCCAGGAGAGCCCTTCCGGCACCACTTTTGAGGTTCACATCCAATTAGCCTCGCTTGTTAAGATGCTAAGTAGATGCTAATTAATTCAGAGACACAATGGAGAATTTCTCCTTTGACAGAGCTAAAGCTAATGGTGATGAGTTATAAGCGAGTCTAATTAATTATTTTGGATCTAATTAACTTTCATATAACTTGAAAGCAGTTCATTTATAATAAATCAAAACGTTCAATATTCTGAAGACTGAAACTAAAAACAATCTCTTCAAAACCAGATAAACAGTTATTTCTAACTTTCCTTCAGGGACTGAAAAGCACAGGTTAGCTTCATGTATGATTAATTTAAGAATTATTGTCTAACCAATGACCAGCTGAAGTACGTGAAAAATTTGTCTACAACCTAATTAACCAAATTCTTGAACTCATCATGTTTCCAACCTCAGCCAAATAGTGGATGCCTGCATCTGTCCTAAAATGTATTAAGGGAGCAACTCAACTTTCTTCCTTAAAACATCATGAGCCTACAATCAACCACAGCATGGGACAGGGGATTTTTAATGAACAGAATGAGCAAATATCAACAGGACCCTGAATATTCTGACCTGGTGCAAAGTCTGCGATTTCTGCAATCTCAACATCATTGCTCAACTGCTTCTAGAAAGAAGTGTCTAGGCCCTTGAGCACAGGACCTCACTTCTCAGAAAGCCCCCTAGAGGCTGTCTTAGTTACTTTTCTTGTTGCTAAGACTGAATACTCGACACCCGAAGTTCAAGGAGGAAAGGTTTATTTGGCCCACAGTTGGTTGAGGTTTCAGTTCACAGTCATCTGCTCCAACACAGGTGGCATGGCAGAGAGGCATCAAAGAGAAGAAACAGCTCATGGCGGGCAGAACACAACAAAGTAGTGAAGCAGCAGAAAGCTAGCAGTGCCCCTCTTTCCATCCTTGTATCCCACCCAGGCACCCCACGCTTAGGGTGGCAGCACTCACACCCAGAGGGACGGCCTTAATCCCAGCATCAGACTATGAATCAATCCCAGCAGCACAGCACCCCCTGCATCCCAGAAGCACACGCTCTAGATCCAGCCACCTCTGCAACACCCCACCTTCGGCTGCATGAGGCACTGGGAGGACACCTCGACACAAGTCACTGCAGCCAGGAGACAGCAGCCTCTGAACAAGGGACAGGTGGGACTGTGGCTGCCTCGGGGGCTCATCTGGGATCATCTCAGGCTGCCAGGGCCTTCAGCAATTCCTGGGAGCTCCTTCCTGTGCACTGCCTTTAGCCAAAGACGGGGCTGCAGTGGGGGGAATCGAAACTAAAGTCAGGTTTGAACCACCTCCCAAGGCATCTAGCCCTGATTTTTATCAGACCATGAGTTGCCCCAGCACAGACCCAAACACTACTGACTGAAAGCCCTCTGCTGTGACCCAAACAGACTTCTCCTCTTTGTCTTGTCTTTATTATTTTGCTATAGCAGTGGAAAGCAGAAAATGTCTCTGAGCTTTGGCATCCATGTGTCAAGCCAGCACCCATGTGCTATATCCCAGGTACAAGGACATGGCTCTAAATTCATACAATAATCTTTTTTTTTTTTTAATCACCAGCGAGTTTCTCATTCACCACTTATTTTCTGCTGTTGAGATACAAGTGTCTTGGGCACTCAGGAACCAGCACTTCGAGCAAACTGAGAATACCCACCTCAACTCCAAAAGTGAATGTAAAGGTCTCTATGCTACAAAAAAGGCCTCTGTCTGCCTTGTCCATAATGATGAAGTAAGGATATGGTCTCCCAAGCTGCCACGCAGGTATGAACCAATGATTCTCCACAGAGGTGACTTCACACCCTGTCCCTTCCCCAAGGGAACAGCCTTCAGGTGCAGAGGCAGGAAAGTCTCTCCAGGACAAAGGCTCATCCAGACCCAACACCAAAGAAACCAGGGCTGAGAAATCCTACCAGCTGGCATACTAGCACGAAAGACATTCTGCTCTGACAGTTTTATGGAACATAAATCTTATTCTCTCCCCCAGAAAACAAAAACATAAAAAAATTAGAAGATCCCAAAAGCATAGGAAAAGAGGAGAGAAGGGAAAAGAAAACACATGGAGGTGTCCTGAGACCTAGGACTGGGGGCTGCTTCCTTGTGGGACAGCTGTTCCCCGTCACGAGGCTATGGCGGGCAGGGCCACATCTCAGAAGACAACACAGATGTCAGAAACCCAAACTCTTGTCCCTGGTGTTGCAGCAAGGGCAGAGGTGGCCTGGCCTCACTTTCTGCTCCTGGAAACACTCAAGGCCTGGTGGGCATATGGATGTCATTCATAGGTGTCATCCCTCAAAACATGTCACACACCACAGCTGCAGGGCCCGCCGTGCCAGACTTGGACCACGAAGCACCTGGGCACTTACACAGAGTGGCCAGAAATGTGCTTGTGAAAATTAAGTTAAAAAGCAACAACAAAGTCCTCTCATATAAACTCTGTGCTCACATGTACAAAATTATAGAAAAATGAATAAAAGCAAATCACACAAAACTATTAGCAGCACACAGATGTTAGTTTTCTCGCTTTTTTGAAACATTGCTGACCTCTCAAGGGGAGCAGGTTCCATAGGCCGTCTATTTTCCCAAGAATACACCAGAACTGGGGCTCCCACTCGCCCATCAAGAGGGAACCTAGGAGAGACATGGAGGCTGGGCACGCAGGCTCGGTTATACATCCTTGCAGAGGCTGCAGCAGACAGGCCCTCTGCATGCCCACAGGCTCCTGGTGGGCCACTGGTGGGCACTGGGGATGCTCCTGAGCTCTGCCTACTGCCCACTGCTCCTGCTATCTCCAACCTCCTGTCTCAGATCCTGTGGCTGAAAGCAGGCAGTGCACAGGCATTGCTCCTAACACTGTCCTCAGGAGGGTCATTCCTAGGATGTCATTTCTGGGGTGGCCCTGTTGGGGATGAAGAAAAGGAACGCCCATGTCCACCTTGTCTATGCACACAGAAGCAAGTTTATCACAGAAGTCCAGGAGGAAATGAACACACAAATGAGCATGAAGAACTCCTCAGAGCACAGCGCCAACCCTCTGTGCACAACTGTCCAGCCACAATCATACCATGAACCCTCCTGTTCCCGATGCATCCTTCCCCTCTCCTCTCCTTCAAAGCCACTGAGTCACGCTCCTGCTTCTGTGTCCCATGCAGATCAGCTCAAGCTGGTTTCTGGCGTGTCTAGCACATAAGCTGGTTCTGCCATGTACTGCGGGTTTGTTTTTGTTTTGGTATTTTCCTTGCTTGTGGTACTCAGCTGCCTTGTATGTTTTGTCATTCCTGAGTGAAGCTGTTCACTATAGTTGCGGAATTGTTTATAGTAGTGAGCAGAGGCCCGGGGCATGAGCAAAGGCTCCGGGAAGCCTACACTGTGCTTCCTGCTGCCCACACAGTGAAGACTCTGGCTCTACCATTTCTACATCACCAGGAAACTCTGGGCTTGACTCTGAGTGGCCAACTGGCTTCAGTGCCTTCTGCCTAAGACAGTGCTGCTCCTTTAGTCAGGTTTGCCAGGGAGAGTGCAGCTCACACACACATTCCTGGAAGGTTCCAGATGGTCCCAGAAGGTTGTGGAAGGTCCTAGAAGGTCCTCTGTCTGCTTCCTACTCAGACCCTAGTGGGACTTGGCATCACCCTGTCAGCTCCACAATGGTTTTTATAGAGATGTTGTATTTTATCCAGCTGAGGAAAGCTAATCTACAAATTTAACCTTCCTCATCACCAGAAACCTGAGGTTCCTTATTTCCAACCAATATCACCTTCTAAAAACTCACATTTATTCCAAGCTGGGCACTAATGTCCATGTCTGTCATCCCAGCACTCTGGGATGGTAAAGCAGCAGGATCACAAGTCAAGGCCAGTCTGGGCAACTTCAGAGAAATCTCGTCTCAAAATGAGTGTGAAGGCCCTGGTTCAATGGCAGTCTCTCACGCACACACAAACACATAACAACACACACGTATCTATTCTGCTTCTAGCTTCCAAATGCCTCACCAAGGGCCTCTCTCATCCTCCTCACTGACTATATTCTACTCTACCTTGGCATTGCTTCCCAGATTCCAGGACCTTGGTGTGTGCTGAGCCTATGGTTCGCGATGCCCTTCTTCCCTCTTCCCCAAAGGTCGCCCATCCTGAGCTCACACTGCCATCCCAAGAGCTGTTTCCAATGCCCCAGACTTAGCTGTCAAGCATCGCAGCGTCTTACCTCATCCACAGTGCACAGGCACCTCTGCCCTCCATCAGTGGCTGTCTGTCTGCTCCCCAAAATTTCCGTCACACAAGGGCAAGGACAGTATCTGCCTACTTCCCAGTAGGCTACTCCCACTAGGAAAGCTGAGCACCCAAGACTCTAGGAGCAACTAATAAACAAATGGTGTACAGTCTCAATCTATCAGCTTCAACATAAGATATGGTAAAAACAAAGTAAAAAATTTGATTTTTAAAAATACAGAGTAATATTATCCCCAGTATTGATTGAAATATATACTAAAACCAGGAAAACAATACAATGATTATAAATCAGAGCTTATCTTTTAATGGTCATGAAATGATTCCCTAAATAAAATACCTGCACAATCTACAAGCACAGGGTGAAAACATCAGTAGAGTCTGATGGTTACAACTTATGTCCAGAGGGGAATCAAATTTAAAAGGACAAAGCACTGTATGTATCTGTGAAAAGCTGGTTCCCCAACACCTCAGAGAAAGAGCCGTGCACTGCGCAGAAAGGGAAAGTGAGCGTAGTCAAAGGACAAAGGGCCTGCAGTTCTGAGGACAAAATCAGGCTCGTGTTGTCCTGGGGTAATGGTGATGTCTGCTCTAGACGTCTCTGCAGAAACTGCGAGGGTAGCAGGAAAAACACAGGCCCACAGGATGACTCTGAGACACTGCTGCATGGCCAGGTGGGAGGGACAGGTCCTCACAATGCCTGAACAGAAAGTATGTGCACGTAAGCAGCAGAGAAGAAGCCTGAGGCCCAGTGGTTTCACAGGGAGGGGCACAGCCCACAGCAGGGACCTCTCATGACCTGAGTCAGGGAGCCCTCAGCCAGCAGCTATGAGATGACAGGGGGTGCCACTCTAAGGATGGGCGCAGGTGCTTTCTGGAGCCATCAGACATGAGCCCAGGCTGGTCAGGGACCCAGACAAGCTCCCATGCCTTGGGACCTCAAGAATAGCGAGTACAATGATGGTGACTGACGTTGCTGAGCATGTGTGAGCTGTGATGTTAACAATAGAAAAGTAAACCAGTCAGCACCTAAGGAATGCTGGCCTGTGGGCTCTGGGGACACTGCAGACAAATGAAACAGCAGACAGCTGCCACCGACCTGTAAGAGTTAATAACCGTCCACAAATGCCTTAGAGGATGTAAGGAATCACAGTGCCCTTTAAAATGCTACCAGCTGGGTGTAGTAGTGCACACTTATAATCCTGCACTCAGAAGGCCGAGGCAGGAGGAACGTCAACCTAGGCTACGTAGTAAGTTGAAGCCTTGCCTGAACTACAAAGAGAGACCCTGACTCAAACCGTAGATACAATGACGCTAGAATGCTACAATATAAAGTATCCCAGCATTAAAAATATAGAACACTCGATTGAAATTGTGAAGACGCCAGTAGTGAACATCCACACCCATCTGCCCCACAAGGCAGTTTCCCTCCCACATTCTGTTTCTTATTTACAATTGCTATTTCAGTAATCTAAATAAATCTGCTTTATGCACTTTGATTTACCCAATACAAAGATTTACTCTGTAAAAGAGAAACAAATATAAATAGGATAACTGAATTTTCTCCAGAAGTTTGTAATACGCTAAGAGTCGGCTTTCATCTCGTAGTCCTAAAACAAAATTTCCTCAAATCATTCTTGCAGCTAATAGGTCTCCTTAACTTCCTCAATTTAAATAGATGACTTTTATCATAATCTCTGTCAATATCTTGCCTGAAATCTTCAGGAATCTTTTTCCCTATGCCTTGTCTTACACTGCTATTTAATCAAGTCAAAAACTACAAAATCATTAATTACAAAAATCCTGGCACCAAGTAAAGTCCATTAATCAAATATAAGACAGCTTCACATGTGCATAATTAATAACTGAGTTTTCTCACTACATCAAAGAATATGGCTTTTCTGAAAAATGTTAATCACTTTCCAACATATTACCATCAACTTAATTATATCTGAACACAAACATAAAAAGTTAGCAAACTAAGGCAGTTTTAAAGCTTCCCAAGTTACAACTTATTAATATTTGTAACCAAAATAAATTCCAAGGAAATGAGCTACTCATGAAACTAATACATAGTTCATCTCTGGGAACTCTTATGAAAACTGACGAGATTATTTAGCTCAGAAATGATTAAAAGAGAGATCTGAAGCGGTGCGACACTGATGGAAGCAGACCTCCATGTCCCCCAGGGCTCACTAGGTCACCGTCAACCACACACAGACAGGTTTTGGGTGCCACAAAGCCAGCCAACCAGGAAAGAGATTCCAGGAATGAGACAGCCGACATGAACTGAAGCGTGCCGCTGTCTTCAGCTTGGGTTTATTTTCTTAACACAACGAAGTGGAAGCCCACACAGGTGGCCACCAGCAGGATGATTCTCGTCTCTCCTTGTCTGCCCTCAGTGATATTTAAGTGACATGAACTGGTCTGTTCATCCTAACACAGGGTACCAGGTAAAAACAACCTCTTACTGCCAATAGCCTGGACAAGGGAGTCACATGCTGTCAGAGGGAAGCTACAGACGTCCTATCCAGCACTCTCTCTCTGACTCCGTGGCTGCAGGTGCGGGCAGCCTCGCTGCAGACCAGATCAATTAGAATCTCCGACAGGGGCCTGTAGAGATCTAACCACAAAAGAGCCAGACTATATCCCAAACACTTTACTTTCCTTAACAACTTACATTTTAAGGTTTCAATCATCTTTGTGGTTTATTATAACAGCTTTTATCTTTCTTAAAATTATTTTGTCAAAATTTTAAGAGCTATTTCTTTGGTTAATGTAACTTAGCACACCATTTTTATAGGCGCATTGTACACAGTAAAATTGTAGGGAACATACATATGTATCTACATACAAGCATACATTCACACACACATACACACACACACACACACACACATTAAACTAGAGGAAAGCCCCTCATGATTTGGACCTATTTCTAGATGGTTGCAAACTTGATTTTATGCAAATGTTCTGGTTGGTTGTGTATTCCAGTGTGGCCCAAAGGGCCTCAGAATTGATCACATCTGAGGTCAAAGCAAGTGCAGGCCAGTATGGCTGCTGCATGAATGATACATCTGGGCCATGGGGACAGTCAGGGCCTTTCACACCTGCCCAGTTCAGTCCCTAAAAACTGTCTGTCTTCACTTACTGAGTAAGACTTTCTCATATTTTAGCCACAGCTCATCATGCAGAAAAACCTGCTGTCTCTAAGTCATGTGAACTGTTTGCAAAATTATTATGTCCTTAAACAAGAAACCCACTGGTGCTCAGCCTCCGGTGGCTATAACAGAAGTTCATTATCTAGACAATTTTGGTATCTCAAGAAAATAAATAAATTTTTTTTTTTTTGGTAGTACCAGAGAATGAACTCTGGACCTTACACTTGCCAGGCAGGTGTGGGGCTGCTAAGCATCATCCCTGGCCCTACATTCCTCTTAGAAACAAGACAACACTGTTTCAATTCTTTTTAAAGGCTCCTTGGTCTTTCCTATCCCTCCAGGACAAAAGGGGCTATATCACACAAGGATATAGGTAGGTCAGGGCCAGCACCCTCCACAGGCCACATCAGGGGGACCCCAAGTTAGAGTAATGAGGCCAGGGTCAGTTTTCAGCCAGACCTGTCAGCAGAGCTGACACTGGGAAAATGCAGATTAAAAAAGAAATATTTGCTGAATGATATTTTATTTGCTTAATATAATTTATAATATAATTAACTTATAATTACCCAAAATGCAGGTTTACTAAATAACATCAACAAAATAATTTGTGGGGAGTTTTTAGTCATTTTGAGGGTTTCCCCTGGCCTCTACAAAACAATCTGTACGTCTGAGACCCTCCTAAGGTATAAAAATGAGTGGGTGCTATGGATCGCAGGGAGAACTGTGAGGAAGCTCATATATTCCAGCGATGAGAAAAGGACAGAAAAGACTGAGGGCTCAAACCACGTCTCCAGCAGACACGGCTAGGATGCAGACAGTGACACTACAGTGTGCACATGTACATAACTCTGCACGTGCAGGCGTACACATATACACACAGGTATTTCTAAGGTTAAAGGAAAGAAAGCCCCACATGATCTGCACGGCCTGCTGCTCTTAACCTTAGAGATGCCCCACAGGCACAAATTCACATCACTTGTGTCCTCAAAGGAAGCACAACAGTTCTACGTTCAGCACCACCAGTCACTGGTTCAGAAAGCTGCTTGCAGACTCAGCAGACAGTGGATTCGATTTTCGTTTCTACTTCTAACTTCTACAGTAATAAGAAATTTAGTCTCCTCCATCTGCCTTTCTCTGAAATGGCGACAAGACGGGCTATTGGCGGGACAGTGCAAATGGAATGTCACACCGCAGTCTGGCAGCAGTGGGCCAACCACAAGACACTCACTGTTCAGCGTCGTAGTAGTCCATCCGCTTCTTCTTCTTGTTGTATGCCGCCACTCGGAATGGCACGATCTCTAAGGTGATGAGGCCAGGGGCCATCGTGAGCACCTTGGCGCCGTGCGTGGGCTCGTACAGGTCCTTCCCCGTCTCCGGATGTGGCATGCCTGCCGGGTCCCGGCCAACAATGTAGAAATTGGCCCCAGCCACCATCCGTGCTCGGCAGTGCCACTGGACCTAGAATGAGAGTTGCCTGTGAGACGACTGTGTCTGGGCCCAGCTGCGGCACTACAGGAGCAGGGTAAGGGAGGCAGATGCTCTTTGTATGACCTAACAGCAGAATCACTCACCTGTGTCATTTGGGGGGCCGAGAATATTCCCCCAAAAGCAAACCCACTAAAAAGCAAAACATATAAATGTGTGCACATGTGCATGTATCTGTATACGACTTCCTGATAAAAGATTCTGGAATGTACATGTGCCACGTGTGTGACATCACCGGACTAAGAGATGTTGTGTTCAAAGTTCAGAACCCTGTAGGACAGGGGACGGGATGGTGGCCACCCGTGGAGGGAAGCAACTGCCGCCCTTGGGTGAGGAACACGTTCCGGTTTTGGACTCAGCATCCAGGCTCTTGTTCTCAGGCTGTGGTCAGTGTGGAGTTCTTCGCGGGGGGGAACACTTACAATACAAATCTCTACCTACTTTACTCTTTTACAGGTTATGAAAATGACCAACCAAGGAGAAGCCCCTACTACTTAGTGCTCACAACCCAGGAGACCAGGAGAGACCAGAGGGGCAGGGGATGAGAGGACAGGACATCTGCCTCAGACCAGCTCTGAAGCCCACATCTTCACATCACAGCCTCGCCTCAGAAGCAGCCTCCATCTACACCCGGCACAGCCCGACTCTGGGCTATGCAACAGCAGCTCCAGTCCACTGAAAGCAAGTGCAGTGTCTGGGAATTAAGAGATCTGGCCAGGACACGGAAGACAAACCCAGGCCCAGAAATCTGGCCTCAGCTCTTTTGCTGTGTAGGCGTCTGTACTCAGTGATTGACAAAACCATCATTGTTTTACATGAAAATAAGGCAGAAATGATAACTCCTACTCATGAATAACCAGAACATTTTTACTCTTTTGTTTTCATTTTACCTTTCTCAGCTTCTTATCATGTACTTAAATGTATAGATGAATATTTCATGTTCGCAGTATGTAATATTTACCTTTATGGGGAGGTGGCACATGTACACACACACACACATCTTAATTCTTTCTCTGTCCCTCTCCTGGCTCTTGGTCCCCTCTCTCATTTGCAGATACTTTATCAACAGAGTTTGATGGTGTTGGGTACAGGGATAACATCACACCCTCAACAGAACTGGTCAGGGGAGCAGCTGAGAGACCTCGGCTTGCTAAGTTGTTTCTATCAGCACTAACCTCCACACATCTAGACAACAGGCTACACTGCTTTGTCCTGATGTTATCCTCCATGTATCATGCAGATATTACTTTCACATCATTTAGGTTTCTACTATAAAAGTGACTGCTGGCTCTTATTCCACTGTTATTGCTCATTCCACTGACCCCAAAGGTACCATCATCACTGGTAAAAATCATCAGCAAAGTAGGAATGACAAAGTATTTGTCTCACTGACAGAACAAAATAAACGAATCCCAAGGACTTGGAATTAAGGACAGAATAAATGATGGCTATTATTACTTTCATTAACTCATTCCTTTCCTTGGGTAACTGACTTTCCCAGAGATCGTCATTGCCTAGGGTTTCTCCAAAGGAATCAGGCCAGCAGTATCAAACCACAGTGCTTCCCTGTGACCCACAAAAAGCCTGCCCACCTCTGTCTTGGTTCTCTTTCCCCATCTGCCAGCCAAACAGACAGAACTCCAAGATGCTATGGCTACATTTTTTTTTTTTTTTTTTTTTTGCCATTACAGCACTGCTACTTCTTGTGTTGAACTGTAACAGTTCCATATGGAAACGATGGCAAAGCAGGATGCCAACAGACATTGGCACCCTACATGCGGGTGGTGCTGCCTCCTCCCCATCTTCAGCTCCAGGGTCAGAGTGTTCCAGTCACCGCCTGTCCTTGCATTGATGAGGAATAGAGGCTCTACTGATTCAGAGCCAAATTTTTATCAAGAAGTCAGTAAGAATTATGTGATCAACTGATCATTTTGAAACCCTATTCCAGTGAAAAATCATTTCCTCACAAGAACAAGCAACTGCTTATGTAGAGTTAAATCAAAAGGATAAGATAGGTTTTCTGAACTTAAGTGAACTTAACTGCTCATTAAACATTTGTGTCTGTCATTCAACTACTAGAAGGCCAGTCAAGTGGGACTGACTTTTTATAAATATGCTAGGAAGCTCGGATCATTTAATCCACACCTGCTGGCTCTTCTAGAATAAGAGAAGACAGGAGTGAGAGAAATTAAGCATCAGACTGGAGTCACAGAGCACAATGGGCAGAGGCTGGTTCCCAACTGAAGCTTGGAAAATCACCAAGAGAATTCAGTTACCTCCTTAACTTCTAGTGGTTACAAGTAAATTAAATATGAGCAGATTAAGCATAGAGACAGCATTCTCCTGTACATGATGGATGAATCTCTATTTACATTTTAGTGAATGGTTCTCCTGAGACATAGTTTTTAAATTATAACAGACGCGGATAAAAAGGAAGGCCGATGGTGAGTCAACTTATAACCTGCTGAGAAAATATGCTTTAACCAAAAGAATGCAACTCGGCCTTGGTGACCTCGATTTAACAATACAGACTTCAGGCTGGTCTGGTGGTACAGCCCTGTAATCCCAGCACTCTGGCAAGCTGAGACAGGAAGATCACAAGTTCAAGGCTTATTGAGGATGTAGCTCAATGCAAAGGCCCTGGAGTCAATGGCAGACTACCCAGAAGATGGATGGTAAAAGCTAGCCTCTGTATTCCCCTGGTTTAGGAGGTGCTTTTGGGTTCAGCATGGAGTTTGGTGAAGAAATGCATGCTGATAAAGGAAAACAAGGTAATTTCCCAAAGTGCCCTATAAATCTGTAAAAGGCCAGCCAAAATGACTTATTTTGTTTTGTTTTTATCAGTAAACTAGATAACAAATATTTTACTGTACTTCCTGATTCCAAAAGTAATTTAATTTATGTATGGCAAACACTGCTGGTGGCCCAGCCACATGACTTCCCTGCTGTTGGTCTGCAAAGGTGAAGACTTCAGTCCCTGCTTCTCAGATTCCCCACTGCACAGGGACAATGGGACCTCCAGGGCCTCTGCTGATAGTCTCAGCGAAACTTCTCCCTATAATCTCCAACTTTCATTGTCCAAAATTGCTTTTACTTCATTACTTCCTAAGATAATCTTGCTTAAATATAGAATCTTTGCCTAACAAGCCTGTTTTTACTTTCCCCTCATAGTGTACTACTTAGTATTTCATGATATAAGACAAGGTGAATTTCCTATACTGTCAACTAATTCCTCACACAGACAAAAAATAGCATTAGAAAGTCCATTCTCCCCATGTCCAGCCCCCTTCACTGCTAAGGAATTATGAATCAAGCCATTAAATCTTTATAGACTAGAAAATCAGGAACATCCTGTTGATGACCAAATAGTCCCCACAGCCACTCGATGTTGTGAAAAGGATTTGGACTCAGGAAACGAATCTGTTACCAATGCGTTCTGAATGACCTGCAGGAAACGATTAAAGGAAGAGGCAGTGTTTGTATTTTATTATTACAAGCTGGCAAATAAGCATCGCTGGCAGGCACGTTCTCTTGATGCTACAGGACAAGTCACAAACATGAGCGTTTGGAGTGCATGTGCGCATGTCTATTTAATGAAAGAATTCTTCATGGAAAGCCTGTGAGAATATCAAACACCCAAGTGCACCAGTAGAGAATTCAAAATCTTCCTGAGCCACTCAAGCCACAGCTGAAATCTTGTCAGTTATAAGTATTGAGCATTTAATGGTTCAACATGCTGAAATGTCCACTAGGATTTCCAAAGTTTAGTCCTTAAAAATTGAGAAGTGAAGCCAGGCAGGAGTGTGGGGCTTTCCGGAGAGAAAGAGCCATCATTGGGCTCATGGCCCTAATTCACCCAGGTCAGATGCTAAGCAGCCCACCACCTGGAGCCTCACCCTCTTCTTGGGGGCTGGGAACTCGGGGCTGTACCAAGCACCGAGGACCTGACTTCTGTGCCTACTCCAGACTGCCAGGGACAAGGCCACTAAGACCTGGCTGCGACCCCTGGGTTTCTATGCTGACAAGGCCCATGACTTCCTCCAGTCAGGCTGCCCTGAGCAACTAGCATGGTCATATCTGTAACAGAACTGTCTGAACACCTGATACTGGTCGCCAACATCTCTGCTCAAACTTCTCCTTCCCACACACCACCGGTGACAAAGGGCCACCTTGCCTGCCCTCCAAGACCTGCTCAGCCAGCCTTCCCCAGAGGACCCACTGCTCTCTGCTGCTTATCCTGACACTTTCCCAGGCCCTGGCCCCATGCTGCTCCTTGGCTATGAACCTGATCTGGCCAAGCATTATTCATAGTGGAGCCGGTTATACACCAGTGTAGTCAATCTTGAACAAAATGGGGTTTTCTACTCCACTGGCTCTGGTCCCCATGACATCACCCCAATAAGTCACTGCGCCCAGCTTTACGAGCCTCACTGGTGAAGTGGGAATGAAGACCACATTTCACCACACACAGACTTAGGCACTGAGTCACTTCCATTTCCTAACCCTGGACCTTCACATGCTATTAAGTGCCACACAACATTTGAAATCAAGTATAAGAGGCGTCCCAGGGACAGTCCAGCCCAAGCTCCACCATGCCTTAAACTCCAGGACTCTGCAGTGGCGAGACTGCCCTGAGACACAGACAGCTCCCTCAGACAGCCAGAACACAGCACAGAGAACTCACCACAACGTGGCTCTTGGTTATTTTTTGAGGCAGCTAATAATATTATCACACATCGTCATATGCCATGCAATACAGCACTTTACACATATCCTGTTTACTCCTCACGGCCACACAGGCAGGCAGTGCTATTCCTACCAGAAGGCCTTGGAAGGAGACAAAGGGCACAAATACAGCCACACAGGATGCACCGGGCCACTGCTGCAGGCTGGGAAGAAGCTGGAATCCACACGCCGCACACACAGCTCGCCAGTAGTGAGCGTCAGGCAGAGGAACTCTGATCACTGCTGCAGAACTCCTGCGTGAATCCAGTTCCGGTCTAGTCTCAAAAAACATGGTTGCACATTTTTAGAAATACTTTAAAGTTAAGTAATAATGCAAGAACCAGGAGACTCTTCATACCCTGCCCTGAAACCAGATTCCTTAGGGTCACCTACCACGTGACCCCAAGCAGGCCCTGTACCCTCTCTGCTGGGGGCTTTGTCTCTACAGCAGGAACACTAAGAGTATAGGTAATGCACTAAGAATCCCACCAAACAAACACAGAAGCTCAACCAAAGTGGGCTGTTCTCTCAACCATCAACTGCAACCAAAACTCACTCACTATCTCTTCTTTAAAGAAAGGGGCCCAGTGACAGGAGGAAGAGTGAGGCTGCATGAGAAGTGAGGAGCGTACTGCAGAGCAACTGGCTACACAGGAAAGAAGAGGGACAGGGCAGAGGCAGACGAGGCCACCACACAATGCTATGGGGTGCAGATAGCCAGCCACCAGGGCCAGCTGGGCATCACCTGCCTAACAGGGGAAATGCACAGCCGCGACCCGGGGACACCACCCCTGCTGAAGCTGACACAAGGCACAGGCGCAGGAGTCTGCAACCCGCACCACCCCTCCAGGGACACTCATGATCCTGGGACACTGTGGCCTGGAGGTGAACTGAGGACTCCATTGAGACCAACCGTCCACCCAGCCCCCTTCTTCCTCCCTTCCTCAAGTCAGGAAGCTGCCCCACGTGAATCCAAATGCTGATCTGGGGTCCTCCAGGCAACTTCAACACATCAGGCCCAGGATGGTAAAGGCCACAAGGAGGCAAGAACCAGAGGGGGCAGAGAACCCCTTCGGCTCAGACTGAGTCTGCCTTCCAATATGGGTGCTGGCTGCATGCTAATGTTCAAAAGGTCAATTTCCACTCAACTTAGGAAGTGTGTATTTTTTCCCATTTAGAATTCAATATAAAGTGGAAAAAAAGAAAAGAAACAAATTAGAAAACAATCAGAATATTTGGCCCTAGAAGTGATTCCTTCAATCATTTAAAATGCTCGTCATCAGAGATCAGAGAAGTCTGAACAAGACGGACCCGAAACTGCAAACACCCGGACCTAAGACCAGATCCTGCCCTGAGGTAATGACAGAGGTGGGAAGGAACCAGCACAGGTCTTGTGACAGCTGACACACTGATGAGGGGCAGGACGCTGACCTTAAATTAGGTCCCAGTGGGATCTGAGAAAAGACCCCAAATGTGGGTCATTCCTATAGTCAGAAGCATTCACCCCACAATCTGGACAACTTCTAAAAAAACAACCCCATTACAGAAATGATGACATCAAGGAACCACAGAACAAAATGGCTACTTCACTTCCACTGTCCCTCTCCAAGATGCCAGAACGAAAGGCCATAGGGCTAAGAGCAGGGGTTGTCACTGACTGATTCGTACAGGTGCCAAGGAAAAGAGGACAGTGGGAGTTTCAAGGCCTTGGGGTATCACACAGGCTGAACCTGTACACTTGAATCTTTCAGCTTCTTATCATGTTTTGTTTGTTTTATTCTGTTGTCCTGGGTCTGAACCCAGGACTTTCACACCAAGCTACATCCCCAGCCCCTTCTTATTTCTTATTTCAAGACACAGTGATTCTAAGTCGCTAAATTGTCCAGGCTGGGCACCCACATCCTCCTGTCTCAGCCCCCTGAGTGCTGGAACTACAGGCCTATACCACTGCACCAGCCTGTCACTGTTAACTTTTCTAGTATAAAAAGATAACAAAGCACACAACACCGAAATTCCATTCAAACTTTCTAGGCTTTTAAAATTATAAAATTTGATAGTGCAAGAGATAAGACATCACAGTTTGTACAACCACATGACTCAGATCTCTTTACATGAGGTTTGCCTCTCAGATAAATCTCAGTGCACTGGTCTCCCTTGGAGGCAGAGATGAAAAGGACTGCAGTAATAACACAAATTCCACCCTTTATCTATCAGCCAGAAGCTGCCTGGAATTTCCCACCCACTGTTTCTGAGGTCACTAACTGATTTATCCTTCCCTCCACAAATATTTGTGAAAGCCTCCTCTCCCTTGAAGCTAAAGCCTGATTAAGCCCTCTTCTTTACGTGGGACATGAAAAGATGGCACGCACTCCTCTGACCACAGAGCGGCTGGTGCCCTCTCCTCTCGGCAGGCAGCAGCTGCTCCCTCACTGGCTCCCCCCACCCTGACATAGCCCCCAGATGCTCTCTAAGCTCCCCTGAGGAGCAGTGCACTGGGGTGACAGGAACTGGGGGTCATGAGACCTGGAATGTCCCCTGGGAGGGACAGGACCCATAGGGGGCTGCTGGCCCGGGCTGTTGCCTCACAGGAGACTGGAGACCTGAGACCCCCTCTTCTCTCACTTCTTGGCTAGGCAGGCACTGGTCTGGGGTACTTTTCCAGACCCAAAAGCAAGAGGCCACTAGATCATGGGCTGAACCTCTCAGACTAAGCGAAAGCCTACCTCTTACAGGGTGACAGTGCCCAGCATTCTCCATGGGACAGTGCTGAGAGACACCGCCTGTCCCGTGGAGAGAGAAACACAGGACTGTTAATGATTCAAGGAAATCAGAACCATCAGAGCTGCAAGTGTGACAACAGGCCTGCATCGCCCTCTCCCCACACAGGACACAGGTCACAGGCAGAGCAGAAACCCCTTTCCACAGAGGCTACACCGGCTGCAGCCAAGAAGGCACCTCAATATGGTGCTGAACTGCCTGACGGGTGTCCTACGTGTGCCTACCTCGGTGGGCCCAGCGTACATCATGGGGGACGGGAAGATGGCCACCACAGTAGACTCGGGTTGCAGGACACCTTCCTCCAGCACCGCAGCATGTTGCTTCATGCGCCAGGCTAGGGGCACATCGTCATCCTTCGTCCAGCCGCCCAAGGGGTGCAGCAGGAGCACAGGCCGCCGGTAACCACGCGCCAAGAGCTGCCTGTGCGTGTCCTGCATCAGCAGCGCATGGCCATTGTGCACTGGGTTGCGCAACTGGAACGCAAAGACGGCATCTGGAAGAGCAGGGCACAGATCAGCAACCACAGGCACATCTGGGGCGGCCCTGCGTGTCTGACCCAGGCATGGGCTCTCAGGGCACTGCTGCTACAACCCAGCATGAGGCTGTGCGGTGTGGCTCTCACAGTTACAACTGCTCTGCACGCCGGAAATAGGAGTAACGTCAGCCGGGGCAAGGGGACAGCACGTGCTTCAGACTTGGGGCCACAGGCCACGAGCAACTTCCTTCACAGCACACACTTGCAGCTAGTCCCCACAGGCAATGACTCATGCCATACTCAGGTAAGCGTCAGCCCTTCCACCTGTGGGCCTCGGGCTTTTTCTAAGGCTGCTGCACTTCAGACTGACCTTTACTGAGTCTAGAATGGGAGATGAACCACACGATGACTTCTGACACAACTGTTATTTCTTTCTGGCCCCATGGTCCCTGCTCTGGAAAAGGACCACAGTGAGCCCAAACCCCACATCTGGGACTCTTACAAGGGGCTGGGCCTCTGTGCGAACTCACAGCCTTCGCCAAAAGTACACAGCCACTTCATACCACCCAGGGACCCAGTGCTGCCAGTAATCATGTTACAAAGACATACAGGCTGGATCTAGACCCCAAAAGATAAACACAAAAGAAAAATCCCCCACCTCCAAGGCTATAGCACAAGGCAGGGAAAAAGAGCTGTGTCCCCAAAGCAAAAATCACACCTTATCCACACTGCAGGGCCCACAGCCAGTATCAGCTATGGGGAAGGGATGGGCAACAGGCAAGCTTTGCAGGGCCAAGTGGGATCATGAGTGATACATTCCTTGAAAACCCATCCAAT
This sequence comes from Petromus typicus, assembly GCA_004026965.1. NCBI lineage: Eukaryota > Metazoa > Chordata > Mammalia > Rodentia > Petromuridae > Petromus > Petromus typicus. The sequence goes on from PVIR01000477.1 coordinate 65,594, forward strand.
GGGGCTGTCGGGCCGACGTTAGGAAGAAGGGGAAGCAATGAACACCTGAAGGTGTTGAAGGTAGCTGGACACATTTTCATTAAAACCTCTACCAATCCCTCTGTCTTGCATGCCCAAGAATGGGCAGAGCCATAGGGCTGAGAGCACAGCCTCTCCCCAGCCAGCATTATGTGCCAGAGGACACCAAGCAGAGCCAGACATGGCAGCAATCTGCAAGCCTCAGAGCACGTCTCCTCAGCCTCTCAGACTCATCACCTATGGTCCAGGTCCACCCCATGTGGGGTGTCAGGCTCCTCCTTCCATCTCTGTGCCTCTTCGCGTGTCTGCTCCTCCTGGCTGCCTCCTTGCACAGACTTCAGGACAGGAAGGGCAAGGAGACCCCAGCTGGGACAAGACAGACATTCTGTCTGCCCTGCACCAGGCTTGCTGCCCTCTGTCCCAACCATCCCTCTCATCTGCTTTTTTTTTTTTTTTTGAGACAGGGTCTCGCTTTGTGGTTCAGGCTGGCCCTGAGATCAGCCTCCAACTCACATCACAGCAATCCTCCTGCCTCTGCCTCCCGAGTGCTGGGATTACAGGCGTGAGCCACCACACCCGGCACTGTAGTATGTGGTACTGGTTGCTGCTGGGCATGAGTCTCCACGCCCAGTATGGTATGTGGTTACCGGGGAATCGAACCCGGGCCCTTGCGCTTGCAAGACAGGTGCTGGAACCACTGAGCTAACTCCCCCGCCCCCCTCATCTGCTTTTTAAAATACCTCCTTACAGGGAAAGTTCAGAGCCTCAGGAGAAAGAGTGAAAGTCCCTGTAGGTGACTATCACCTCCAACTGACATTGGTCTCCTGCAGCCTTTGGTGTGCCCTTGTGTTCCCTATCACACAGAGGTGATTCTATATTCTATATTCTATATTCCCTCTGCTGCTGCTGGGACCCAGAAACAGATAGACAGACAGACAGATAGACAGACAGACAAAAGGGCTCCTGCACCACCTCCAGCTTACTGCTGTTTGCAGTCAAAGCCACCCATTCTGCTCCATTCCCATGGGCCACCCCCACTGCCCAAGGTGCTCTCTTCACATCTCCATTTCTCTAAACTGGCTTCACACCCTGCAACTCTACAGAGCACTCACTCTCAGATGTGTCCAACCACACTGCTGAGCAGCTCTAGGGAAATGAGGGTCCCTCTTCCCTCTTCGCGTGGTAATTAGAAGAACCCCAGGACTGTGCCTGGAATGCAGCTCCAGGCGCTCACTGGGCTCCTCTTCGGGAAGTCACTTATCGGTAACAGAAGAGCTCAGCGTGTGGAAAGTATATCCCTTCAGTCACAGACAAGGGCACCACAGATCTTGCTATCCTTCAGCCACAGAGCATCCAGGAAGAGCCAGCTGACAAATAGCTTTGCTCCAGCACAGGACAATAGCCCTTGAGGATGATCAAAATACACCTTCTTCAATAAGGGAAGAAGGGGATGGTAAGAAAAAAGTATAGAAAAAATAAATAGCTCCCTGCTTGCTCTCCCATGAACACACCTACTAGTAGAAGATGTCACTGGCTTCCTAAGAGTGTGCAAGAACTACAAAGGGAACTTCTCAGTCTGTTGCTTATTTGCCTCAGTCTAAAATGAAAAGTAAATAAAATAACACCATGAATCTTTGTTGTTTGATGTAAGGCTAATAACTGGCTCTCAGCTACTTTAAACAAAGTTGAAATCATTCATTATGCAACAAATTCCCCAAACAATTCAAAATGTTTGGCTCGCAAAGAAGCCTGCAGAACAGATGTAACATTCAAGTCCTAATTATGAGCAGTAACTCCACGATAAGACCTCTCAAGGGTGCCAACAACCAACGTACTAATATCAGTTCCAGAGAGGAACTCAAACTGTGGCCAAGAAAAATAAAACAAGGTGGTCTCATGAGCCCTCTGCTAACGTGTTAAGAAAGAAGCCTAGGCACATCAAACTCTCAATGCCCCTGGTTGCAAACAACAGAAAACCCAACTCCAAGAGTCTCAAACAACTCAAAATACATACTGTTTCTATGAAAAAGAAATCTGGAGACAGAAATCCGGAGGGGACTCCCAAGTCAGACGAGAAACACAGTGGGAACCCAGGTTCCAGCGTGCAGGGTGTGCGGGGACATAGAAGACTGAAGGGGCTCTGGCGCGTCTTCCTCACATGAATATTACCCATGAGGGCAGAGAGGCTGGAAACTGAAGACCTGACTTCCTATTTGTTGTGGGGCGGGGACGCCTCCCCAGGCCAGTTTCCTGTCAGGGAAATCCTTCCCAGAAGCCCTTTCGCTTGTACCATAGTGGTCAGCACTGGCACGTGGACCTCACGTCACAGCCCACAGATGCGTGCATACCTGAGTGACGTCTGTCCTTTAGTGTCCCCCAGCAGGGCCCCAAGTGTCTAGGTCAGAAAGAAGAAAAATGAGCTACGACGGGCTGCATCCGCGTGGCACTCAGGACGGGTCACGGATATGCAGGTTGGCCGTACATCCGCTTCCGGTCAGAAGAAGTGAGGAGGGAGCCAGCTCAGGAGCGCGCCAGCTCAGGAGCGCATGCGTGAAGACAGAGGCAGGAACAGCGCAGGCGTGGGCTCGTGGATGCCGCTGTTCTTAGCCCATTTTAAATTCACAGGACTTCAAACCTCAGCACACGGTATGGAGGGCGGCAGCTGCTCTCGCTCTCCTATCCACGCACACGCAGGCAGAGGAGCTCTGCTCGCAGCAGCCACAACACCTTCATCTCTCGTCTGTTTTGCAGGTTCGGTCTCATAGGCCCCGCACATCTGACTGCATTTCACTTTGGGTAGGGGACAGGAGCTGGGGCCTGGGCTGCTGAGGGGGTCTCTGATCACACACAAGCTGACAGGCACCTCAGGAATTGGGCTTCAGGGTCACCGGTAGAGCATGCGGCCGGCAGGCCCCCACACAGGCAGCCACACCCCCATTCCAGCTGTGTCCACTGGACTCCGCAGTGCTGGGCCCCAGCCTCTGCTGGACTCAGGACCTCTCGCTCTCCTGTCCACGCACAGACCCACTCCCCAGACCTCTAAGGCTCTCTAAGTCCTGTGGCCGCAGTTCCCATGGAGCCCTAGGCTCGATTGACACCCGCCCCTGGGGGAGCACCGGCCAGCACCTCATCCAGTCCTATCCGGGTGCTGTGCCCGCGTGAGACAGGAGCCGAGGCACAGCTCGAATCCTGTCTATCTCACGGCGCCTCTTCACCATCACCAAACACACTGAAATTGCTCTTCCCCTTCTCTCCCACTCTCTGGCTCCTTCTCACATGTCAGTCTTTCCAACCTCCATCGGCACTGGGCACAGAAAGACCCATGGCAAATACTGCCTCACGGTAAGAACTGTCTGCCGACTGCAGTCTAAGGGTCAGTAAGTAAGTTCTGATCTGAATTTCCACACTGTCAGCTTGTTATGCAGCTTGTTATTAGCATCCATCTCCCAGAGTGTGCACAGGAACTAGCCATCCACCTACAGCAGTGTGACAAGACTCCTGGGGCTTCACAACCTCTCTCTGGGCTTAGTTTACTGCTCCAGGTTCCTGTGCTTATAATCAGGTATAAGTGCCTTGGTTGGCACTGGAGAAAACATCTAAGGCTTTCTTGCCGAGAAGCGCCGCCCAGGAGGAGGAGCACGTCTTACCTGCATTCATGTCTTTGAACTTCTGCTTGAGCTCAGCAGGAGTGAGCCGATACTGATCAAGACCGTCATTCCAATAGATCCGGTCCAGGACCTGCAGATCCCCTCCGATCAGCCAGTCTCCCTGTTCCATGACCATCTAACAGGAGAAAAGGAAAATCACAGAAACCAAGATCAAACCCGGCAAGAACCTTCCCCTCACTTGAGCTGTGATCTAAGCTGCCTCAGAGCAAACAAACTCTGCTAGGCTCATCATTACTAGAATTAGAATACATTTTCTAATTTCACCAAACTTGTAAAACAAGTATGAAATTTACACACCAACTGCAAACAAATCAATCTGAGCAACTGGGACTTCTAAAGTAATAAAAGCATTCTTTTCACTGAGGCTAGGAATTAACAGACTCATCTGTAACCTGGGTCAGCCACCCATCCCGCTCTATAGCCTTGAACTTTTGAATCATTTGTGATCACTGGAGAATTCAAACTCTGGTTTGTCTAATTCACCCACAAATTCATCCACACTTCCTTGGATTCCTCCCGGGCTCACTCCTCCTTCCTGTGTGCACAGAAAACAGAATGCCCAGGACCCAGGCCTTTCCACCATGCAGCTAAAGCCCAGCCCCTCCCCTGATCTGTACACCCACAATGCACCACACTGCTTTAAAGTTCAAGTGTGCTTGATAACGCACCACACAGTTGGCAAAAACTTGACTTTAATGTATAATTCCACACACAGCATACCCAGTATATAAGGCACACAGGACACTAGTTAGATCTTGCTGCCCTTACACTGGAAACTTCATGTCACAGCCCAGCAAACTAGACCCTGGTGCAGGTCCCTGTGGGTACAGGATATTTCCACTCCACAGCTCAGTACTGTATTCCAAATGCCAGGATCTTGCTCAGTGTCTGGGACACCCTGGATATTTAAGTATTTAGTTTTGGCTGAGGGTGAAGCTCAGCGGTAAATCACATGCTTAATATGCATGATGCTGAGTTCAGTACCCAGCACCAAAAATTAAAGATACCAGTTGCATAAATATTTATCTGGGCAGAAGTGACAAGATCACATGCCCATTACACTGATGTAAGATCCAGCTGCCATTCTGCCAGCGCTCACTAGGCCAGCAGAAGCCTGAACACCCAGACAGCCTACATCCCTAGTGGAGCAAGCCACGAGAAACCATGGCAACATGTCCAGGACCTTGATGTAGGGGTGACTCTTGCATGTCGTTCCCCATTGCCTGGCACAACGTTCTTCCTTCCGGTGCTCGAAAAACTCCGGATTACGAAGAATGGCCACACGGCGGCCCTCATACATCAGTGCAAAGGCTGTGCAGCCGTCCAGCCGCTCCTTGTCCTCCTGCGTGGCTGTCAGGACAATCGGCACTGACAGGTTGATGACTCCGCCTGCCACAGGAAGGGACAGGGAGACATATGGGTTACTTGGTAGGCTTGTGCTAAGTCACCCTCAGGCTGTACTCTGTAGAATTACAAAGGTCCATGGGTCCACTTGGCGCCTGGCATGGGAAGGAACAAACTACAGCCTAAGAGGAAGCCAGCACTTAACTTGGAAGTTAGAAAAAAGAAAAAAATAGCAAAGATTAAAAGAACTAACACCGTGTATAGGAACTCTCAGAGTGGTTCATTAAACTGTCCCTGGGGAGACTTTTTATCCAGAGCTGGGGACTGAAGCCAGCGCCTGCACACTGAGCTGCAGCCCCAGCTCTTTCTATTATATACATTTTGAGACAAGGTCTCATTAAGATAGGCTGGACTCAAACTTGACATCTTCCTCCCTCCGCATCCTAGACAGTGGGATTATGGTCATGCCATTACCATTTCTAGCCTGGAAGAAATCTGTATACAGAATTACAAAAGTCAAAAAATGTTCAATAAGGAAGCATCAGCTGGTTTACGATTAACACTACCAAAAATGTATGTGCACCCCCTGAGGGAGATAAAAACTGTGCTTACGACCATTTCAACAGAACATAAACCCTTCTAGAAAACGAATGATATGGCCACGTTTTACGTGGCAAGCTGAGTAAGCATACCTGAGTCCACCTGGGCATCCTTTCAGCAGAAGACAAAAATATCCCCACCATGTTTGGAGTGTTGTGGGTTTGGTTTGGTTTTGAGACAGGATCTTGTCTCAAAGGTGGCCTTGAACTCACCAAAAATCCTCCTGCCTCAGCTTCCTGAGTGCTGGAATCACAGGCATCTCAGAATCAAGCCAACATCAGTTTTCACTGGCTACCATACAAGAGCCGTCACGGGGGCACCATTCAAACCTCAGGGCCTGTGCAGCACCCACAGGACAGGGGGCCCGCTACCGTCCTTCTGTCAGTGTCAGCGAGGCAGGTTCAGGTCCCCATCCTTAAAGCTATAAAAGTTTGGTTTTCTTCTTATCTACTCCCCACACGTGGCTCAGAAGACACGGTGTCCTCCTGCACACACATGCACATCTACACCCCACAGAATCCACGCCTGCCTGGGTTCTGTGGCACTCTCTTGCCAGGTGTGGCAGTGTCCATCTGTAATCCTAGCATTCGGGAGGCCTAGGCAGAAGGATCGAGGCCAGCCTGGGCTACATAATGAGTACAAGGCCAGCCTGAACTACCTAGTGAGACCCTGTCTTAGAGATAAACAAACCACACCCGTCTGTGTGGTGTGCACTCAAGGGTACTCACTGACAGCACACCCAGCAGAGTGAACCGAGCAGGCTAGGACAATGACACCGGGGTCAGTCTCCTTGACACGGTTTTAACACAACGGAGGAACAAGAAGAGCCATGGGTTCGCTCCAGCTCCTTCCACAGGACTCTCACTCTGCTCCAGAAGGTGGTACTGTGGCTGTGTGCCTGTGTTCATGAGTGTGCACCTGCACAGTGGCCACAGGACACACTCACAGCGACCGGGCAGCTGCAGCACAAGGCTGCTGGCTCCCACAGCCCCTCTGGGTCCTGTCTCCAGCCAACCAATCAGATCAGGGAATGGAAGAAAACAAGAGCTCCAGAACCCCAGAGCCGCTCAGCCATGTGGCAATCTGAAAACGGCCCTCCAGCAGGGACAAAGCCCTCTGCTCACCGTCCAGGAGGCAGTCGAAGTGAAGGCACTGCAGGTACTCTCGCTCCCTCATGAAGCCGCCCAGCGGGGTGGCCCAGCCCTCAGCCAGCACCTGCACCCACTGCATGTCCACCTGCGGGAGACATGGGAATTTGAGCCCCGTCATCCCCAAGTGCACCGGCCAGTATGCCCCACGAGACCAGACAGCGCAAGGATGGCCCTGCTTCCACGCGCAGGAAGAGTCCTTCACTTTCCAGCTCTGACTGTTGCTTTCTCCTCACCCTCCGATGTGGCTCTCACTGTTCTGTGATGGAATCCAGCACCGGTAATGCTAGGATCTACACGCCTGTGCCCAACCCCCCGTGTGCCTGCTGCCTCCGCCCGGGGCCTGTGCACAGGACAGGGGGTTTGCTACCTCCTTCTGGGCTTGGAGTCTGAAAGACCTGGACTCGCATTCATGCATGCTCATTCCGTGTGTGTCTGTGTGTGTCTCTGTGTGTGTGTGTATATGTGCGCGTGCGCGCGTGTGCACACTGTGTGTACACATGTTCATTCTGGGCAAAGTCTCCCCACAACAATCTCCTTCCTAGGTGTGCTAGATTCTGCTATCTTAAGAAAAAGGCTGGAAAATCCAATTCAGTCCATATTCTTATTCCTCCATCTTTGTTTTTAAAATATGCATAAATAGTGTCACTTAAAATTCTGTAGGAGTGGAAAATAAATTGTAATCTCCATTGTCATCATCCCTAGTTTAGATATTATCTGGGAAAGACACTAAGAAGAGTAGCTAAAATATCAAATCTTAAGGTATTAATGTATTTTAATCCTTCTTGATATGATATAAGGAGAGTCAGGTGTTGGGCAGATTAGGAAACATGTTTAAAGAGAAAAAAATCACTTTAATTGTCATAAACTAGTATTTCTTAATATTTTAGAATCCAATCTTACTCTTTCTTAAATAGGTTTTTGAGTTTTATTGAACTCATATAAACAAAAAATTGGGAATACAATCACATCAAAGAACAAATTGGCACAGCTTTGACATTTAAGCCAAATGATCTTACTCTTATACTAAAAGCCTGACACAATCTTTTTTTGATAATTCCAAATAAATAAATATTCTGACTAGAAGTTAAGGAAAGCCATGGAGATGTAGGAATATTGTTTTACAAACTAAGTAATTTTCAAGCCTTGGAAACTAGGACCCACCCAAAACACCCACATCGCTTTCCACGCTGCCTCCAACCTGCTGTAAAACCACATGCTGACGGAGTAGCACCTGTGTGAGGCTCACCCAGGTGCAAAACACAACCCAGAACTCACCTTAGTAATCTGCAGTGCTGGTAATGACTCTGCATCTGTTTTTGCCAAATGCAGTTTGTTTTCTGGCACATAGAGTTCTTTCACTTCGTAAGAGGCATCCACAGGTACAATGTCCTTTATAAAAACAAGAGCACATTCACCAACCTAGAGCTGTCCAAAGGGTACCTTCCTGAAGATGATCACTTCAGGGTGTGCACAGAGACGTAACAGCAAGGCACAGCAGTGACGCCTGTAATCTCAACTACACTGGAAGCTGAGGTTCCTAGTAGGACTGTATTTTTAAATAAAATACAAAGGCTGGAGAGGAAGCTCACTGCTCCTTGGGTTAAATCCCCAGAACTGCCAGAAATATAACACTAACTAGCATGAAAGAGGGCTTGGAAGCCCACGTCCCTTCAGTCGTGACAGCTGGTCTACCTACTCTCAAACATGAAACCCACGCCCAAGATGCACACAAGCGTAATGCCCCTCACTGTGCTGAGACAGCATCAATCGACTCCTTACATTACTTTCTGCATCAATAGCAGGCAACTGTAAACACAGTGACTCAGTCGTGACAAAAACACTTGGAAAAAAGAGAAACACAGCAGAAGATGTCAGCTTTCTCCATCTGCGTGACTAGAAGAACAGCTCCTCCTGACTGCCCAAAATGCAGCCGGGGGCCAGGGCAGGGGCAGGGCTCCGGGTGCCACTTCCACCAGGAGACACGCCCTCCTGCCTCAAGCCCACACACGCGGTGTCGCCGCACACAGACACATATGGTGCCCACTGTGAGAGGTCACAGCCCAGAGAACAAGGCATGTCCAAAGTCTTGGCCCCTTCCACTAAAGCCAGGGAACAAGGGCCTTTTCTGCGGGGCCATGTAATCAGCCAACAAATGTCGGAACTGGGAATTCTATTGAGGTCCGAATAGTCAATTCCAAAGAAGCCCTTCCCTACTTCTCCCATGAAAACTAAAACATGAAATATGTTGTCACACAAAGTGTCCATGAGTTCTTTTCACAGTTTTATGAGTGACTGTAAGCCCTAGGGCTTCTGGAGCACAAGATCTTGCCATATGTCCTACCACAATGTTGTCAGGCGTTGTCACTGTATTCAAAAAAAGTGAACTGTGCTCAACCAAGCTTTTCAAATTCAAGATCCCTTCTGTTCCCCCTACTCTGTCTCCTTCACACTTCGAACATCAAAATGTGCAGTCTGGCAATAATGACTTCGGCACTGCAGAGAGAGAAGACCCTTTTCTCTGATCAAGAATGACACCCGACGGAGCTTTCCTGCCCTCTCTGGCCAGTCAAGGGCTGGCAGGGGAAAGTGCCTGCAGACTCATCTTTTCATCTCTGCTCCGCGCACCCGGGGGTTCTCTGCCTGGACCCTAAGCCACTGTCTCCAGATGCTGCACATAGGGGTGAATGGGGTGCAGACACCAGGGGCCTTGCTTTTACCTGCCTCCACCCACAGCAGTTTCTCTGGTGCCTGACACCACCCCCCAAGGAGAGACCTTCAAAGCAAGAACTACAAAGCCCCAACTCTGGGAGGCTGAGGCAGGAGGACACCAACCTGGGCAATCTAGTGACTTAGTCAGACCCTGTCTCAAAGTGAAAAATAAAAGAGAGGCTAGAGATATACTCAGTTCAAAGGCTCTGAATTCATTCCCTAGAACCACCAAAAGAAAACAAAGAGAACTACCAAGTAACAACATTTTCTATAGATAATAAGCCCATTTCCGTCTAACCGTACCTCCAAGTTAAGCTACAAATGCACCAATAACTTGTGAGCAAATGTAATTGTCTCCAAGATAACCCGTCTGAATGCATCACAGCTAATGCTCAACCTAAGAGCCTGCCACATTGTCCAGTCGTGCGCTGCCTTACCTGAACCAACACAGAAGTCTGACTCACATTCCTTTCAAAACAAGATGGAGCCTTTCACATTTTATTTTGGAGTCAAGATAATTTTTTCATTACAAGCACCTCATAAAATCCTTCCCCCTCCAAATTTACACCCAGTGGTACTTTTAAGTGCATTTTAGCCAAACAGCTCAGACACCAGATTCTTCTGATGCCTCACTGATGCGGAAAGAAAGTCCAAGCGGTGGCTGCTGAGTTTCTCTTTCAAAAGACAAGCAGTGTCTCGAATTCCTGCACACAGCAGCGCAGACAGAGAGTGACGGGAACCGCCATCCAGAGGAAGGACTCTCTGGGGAGGCACTGCAGGGACAAGGACCTGGGTCTCCACCCAGACCGTGAAAGGAGTCTTAGAAACACAAACCGGCCAGTCTCTAGCACGTTCTAGGACATATCTCAGCTTCCAAGGCCACCATTAAACCCCCTCACAGTGAGATGAAATCCTGGATCCCAGGATGTGAAGTCGCCACCATGTAACCCTTGGTGTCATGCAGGACTCACTTCTTTTTTTTTTTTTTAGGTTTTTGGAGACAGGGTCTCGCTTTGTGGTTCAGGCTGGGCCCTGAGCTCAGCCTCCAACTCACATCACAATCCTCCTGCCTCTGCCTCCCGAGTGCTGGGATTACAGGCGTGAGCCACCACGCCCGGCACTGTGGTATGAGGTACTGATTGCCGCTGGGTGAGTCTCCACACCCAGTATTGTTATGTGGTTACCGGGGAATCGAACCCGGGTCCTTGCGCTTGCAAGACAGGCGCCGGAACCACTGAGCTAACTCCCCGGCCCACAGGACTCACTTCTATTTCCAGACATGAGCGGCTGTGAGACAGCACTCTCTTCTTAATCTATGTATGTAAAATGTTTATTTCCACAAATTTCCTTTGAAACACGAATACATCACAAGCCAGGCCAGAGAAAGTTTTACGTCATCCAGACACCTCACCTCTCCTCTCTTTTTTTTTTTTTTTTTTTTTTGAGACAGGGTCTCGCTTTTGTGGTTCAGCCTGGCCCTGAGCTCAGCCTCAAACTCACATCACAGCAATCCTCCTGCCTCTGCCTCCCGAGTGCTGGGATTACAGGCGTGAGCCACCACGCCCGGCACTGTGGTATGTGGTACTGGTTGCTGCTGGGTGTGAGGCTCCACACCCAGTATATTTTGTGGCTGCCGGGGGATAGAACCCAGGTCCTTACGCTTGCAATACAAGCACCGGAACCACTGAGCTAAATCCCCAGCCCCACCCCTCCTCTCTTCTTTAGGGTAGGGGCAGTACTGGGGATCAATCCCCAGACAGCTGCCTCAGCTGCATCCCAGCAACTTTTAGTTTGTATGTTTAAGGCAGGGCCTCAGTAACTCATTAACTTGCCCAGACTGGGCTCAAACTTGTGACCCTCTTGCCTCCACCCTCTTCTAAAACAGTCCAGGACCCTAGCTCTGAGGGTAAAGGAGGCTCAGAGCTGCTCCTCTATATCCTGAGGAAGACTCCAGGAGTAATTCATAGGCCACCAGCTGTACAGCCTGTCAGTCTAGACATATTTAAATATCATACATGTTAAATATCAATTTAAAATGTAACATAACCTGCAAACATTTTTCTTTTTTTTTTGCTTGATGGACTAAAAATCCAAAACCTCAAACATGCAGCAGCCATGTCCCTGTGCAAACACACACCCCTGCTCTATACTTGGAAGGCAGCAGGACGGACACACGGCACAGAAGTACATCTCGAGCCGACATACTATAACCTGCCCCATGGCCCAAGCCCTGGGACTAGGTTCAGAGTCTCCACAAGGAGGTTTTTCCCCCAGGTATTTTCTGTCTTCCTTCCAGAACTGAATCTGCTCACGGACCTGAACCCTCGCGCATCCACATTTGCAGAGACTCTTCGCTCTGTGCTGCCCTCCACACAGACAGTGCAGACACTGAACACACCTAGTGACAGCCACGGTTAGGCCACACGCTGGGCTCTGGCGCACAGGTCAAATTCACTCAGAGCCCACTCTGTACAGTCGAACCTTTACCCACACGTGGTGTAGGCAAATGCCGCGGCCCTATGGATGTGAAACCAGTGTTTAAAACATCTCTAGATTAAAACCATCGGCGAGGAGCCTGTTCTCTATCCTTGGCAGCGAGTTAAAGTATGATCCCAGCAGGCCACCTAGTGACCACTCCAGGCCTGGGAAGCTACGTTCAGATCCTCCACTCCTGAGCAGACGCCACCAAGGGAGGGAGAGGAGGAGAATATGGACGCCCTGACCCAGGCCACTCGCAGTCTCCACATGCTGGCCAGGCCACCTGTCCCCATCACCACACAGCCACGTGGAAAGGCTAAGGTGCCGGGAGGTGACCGCAACCCATGAGGGTCCTTGAGAACGGAGTAAGCGAAGCCTCACTGTCCTATGGGCCCACTACATGCACACATGTGCAGGGATCATGCGGTACACACACTACAGGATAGGTAGGAGTCATCTAAGCATGCTCCCTCTGAAGTACTGCTGACCACCAAAGGGGGCCATCATCTACAGTTCTTTTTTTTTTTAACATTTATATTTTGAGCAGGGGGTCTTGCTATATAGACCAGACTGGCCACAAACACAGTGATCCTCCAGCCTCAGCTGAGTGCTAGAATAGCAAGCGTGCGCCACCACATCCAGCTCATTTTACTTATTTAGAAGGGAAATTTTCATTTTAAGTGGCATCATACCCCAAGTCACCCATTTACAATACAGTCTCTAGGACCCAAATAAACAACTATTTCAAAAAACCATTTAGCTTCCCAAAGTTGGACAGTTCACAGCATCAACATGGACTTACTTGTGTCAAACTGTAAGAAGGGAAGAGGGGGGAAAAAAGATGAAAATGAAAGAGAAAAGAAAAATAAAGGAAAACAGAAGAAAAAAGGCCACCCACCCTGGGTGTCAGAAGGAGAGGCCTACCCCTTCCCTCCCTCCCTCCTTCTCTCTCTCTCTCTCTCTCTCACACACACACACACACACACACACACACCTAGGAGCCAGCACAAGTGACTGCCAGATCACAAGTGTGCACAAGGACCTCAGCAACCTCACTCAAAAATCATTCTGTGAAGCTGGTGTGATGGTGTTCGCCTGTCATCCCGGCACTCTGGGTCGCAGAGGCAAGAGGATCACAAGTTCTTCTAGTTCAAGTCCATCCTGAGCAACTTAGCAACTCAGCAACACCCTGTCTCCAAACTAAAAAGAAAAGGCTGGGGCTGCCGCTCAATGCAAGGGTCCAATGCCTATAAGCCCACACCTAATTAGAACCCTCTGCAAGGACGTCTGCCCAGGAGCCCCTGTTCCACTTGGGCCGATGCCAGGGTAACATTCCCATAGCCAGGGTGACTCACACCAGCTTCTGTACTCACCTCACCTTACCCTGAAGCCCTCCTAATATCCAGTCTGCAATGTCAGCTCCTAGGAAACACCTTGCTTTGGGAACGCTCCACTTCTGTTACTTCCGGCTGCAAAAAGCCTGCAAACCCTTTTCTAAGTCCCACTCTGCAGAACGCGCACCCCTCATAGAGATGCTGCTTCCAGCACTGCAGTGCGCTGCTCTTACTTGGGAAGATACTCAGATAATGGAAGTCAGCTAGGAAGGGAGCCCGAGACGGCTGCCCACTTGGTACTTTCCAGTAAGGAAAACTCAGAGGCTGGACAGCCACCTTGCACTATAGCTCCAGGGGAGGCTCAGGCTGCACAGCCCATCAGGACAGACCAGGGTATGATGAGGGGTCATCGCCAGCACCAGAGTGGCAGCGACCACACAGCAATGGCAGCAGCCACAGAGCCAAGGAGGGGTTGGCAGCACAGGACAGGGAAAGGAAACCCCACTGCTAAGCAGGCCAGGCTGGGACACGCCAAGCCTCCTCCACGTGCATCCACCACCCAGGTAGAGAAGGGCACTTCCTGCTCAGCATCGCCCTCCCTGGGGCCCCCTCAAGCTCAGCCCCCAAGATGAGACCAGTCATCACTGGGAAACAGGCATTTCCAAACGCCCAGAAAGTTAACTTTCCGTTCACCCCAACTACACAAGTGTCAGACACAAGCTACAGGGCTGAAGGACCACAGTGGGACCATCACTCCGAGGCTCCGTGTGATGAAATCCTGACAAGTAGTGTCTGACTCCCAATGTCCCCGAGGTTCACAGCGACTGGGATGTCTGAGTGCATGTGCGCGCACACACACACACACACACACACAGGCGCGCAGGCTCTCTCTCTCTGTGCCCATCCTCTCAGGGACGCCTCTCACCCGCTCCTGCAGCAGCTCCACGACCTGCTGGACACAGTCGTTCACGTCACAGGAGTCCGTCTTTAGGACCAGCTCGGGGGCTTCTGGCTTCTCGTACTCTGAATCGATGCCAGTGAACCCTTTAAATCGCAGCAGACAACAGAGGATGAGGATTAGAACAGTTTGCTCCAAGAACACACATCTCAGTGGATGCTGGAATTTACCATGGCACCCAGCAGGGGGCAGATGCTTCCTCCTCCCCATCCTCCTCTGCGCAGACACTCAGCCATTCAGAGTCCCGCCAGACAAGATCCCTCCCGTGCTAGGGACACCGCCAGGGCTTCGGAGCTGCTGCTCCTCAGCAAATGCACTTAGGTCCCTGCCAGCCGGTGCTCTCATTCTTGTCTTTCACTGTGTTTAGTGTGGATCTGGTTGAAAGACACCTTATGTAAGGCACTGATTCATCAGCCCATAGCCATTTATTTTTTTGTCTATTTCATATTTCTAAGAATCACCTGAAATCTTGAATGCAAGAAAAAATTTCTACATTACCAGTAAATCAAACAGTGATGGGTCACAAATTAAAACAGCTGAAAAAATACTTTATCTTGGAGGCTGATTGTTCAGTTTTGAATCAAATACAAACGAACCCCAGGATTACCAGGGCCACATCCATGGTGCCCCGCTCTGCGGGAGGGTCCTGGCCCAGGCTCCAGCGTCTCCAACAGCAGAAAAGCCAGAGAACTTCCAGGGGTAGCAGCGTTGGCTCGACAACAGAAATCCAAGAACTCTGCCTTAGCAAATTTACACATGGGTGATGACAGTAAGGACTCGAGGGAGGAAGCCCACACTGGGAGTAACCATGAGACAGCCAAGATGTCAGGGCGACTGCTGGGCACACAGTGACTGTCCAGCTCTGTAAAAGCCGAGGTCCCCAGAGCCATCTGTCCCGAGCCACCCATCACCACGGCTCTCCAACTGCGCTGAGGGAACTTGCTGAGCACCATGGGGACAAGATCTTTCAAAGCACTAAACAGCTCTATAATCAGGAACTCCAGCACCACAACAAAATTAAAAAGATCAGTGTGTATGAACACACACACACACTCACACACACAGAGTCACCTAAGCAACTGCTCATCAAAGTCTATGTTGAATGAAACCACATGAGGGAAGGTAAGAAGAAACCAGCACAACACAGCCCAGTCCCGGGCACACGCCGTACAAATGCAAGATCTGGACACCCGGATCTGCTCAGGCAGTCTCTGCCCCCGGACACCAAATATCCTCCAACCCACACTTGCACTGTGCTCGCTTTTAAACACATGAACGGTCTGCTGTCTCTGCTCATGGCAGCCCACGACAACTGGGCAGACTGGTCTCCCTCAGCACAGCAGCACACCCAGCTACAGCTGAAGCAGGCCCAAGGATCTTCTGTGCCAGATACAGGAGGGCGACTGGTCAGGACAAAGCTCACACCCCCACCACGGTGAATGCTCTTTGTAGCTAAGAAAGTCCCAACCTCGTGGGCGAATGGGAGGCCAGGCCTGGCCCTCACCCCGGAGCTGTCACTTCAAAGTGTGGGTCACTATACAGGCAATGAGCCTGGGGTCCAAGGACAGCAAAGCCCAAGATGACAAGTACTTTCCCCTTCGACCTTTCCCTGTTCAGAGCCAGAAACTGGACACCAACTGGACCTGGCTATCAGAGAACCCTGCAAGGTCTGTTTGTTTGCTGCTGACCAAAACCAGCCAGGCTGGAAAAGGATAGCTCCAAAGTGAGCCCTGAGGGGGTGGAAGGGCCGGCCGCCAAACCTGTCTGTACTGGCAGGTGGGTGAGGAGACGTGGCCAGAGCAGAGGACAGTGAGGACCTGCACACTGAGCCTAGGCTTCCGACCATCCGCCACTCTCCCTCCATGTCCTTGTGGATGGGATCCTGGGCTCCGCCTCGGGGCCAGCATCTGCCTGTTCCGTCACGCCCTGGGCCCAGCAGAAGCTCAGAGGAGGGAGTCTGGGGAAACCGCTCCTCTAAAAGAAAAGTCTATGTGCAGCACGGTGATGTGTCCCCCAGGATGACCAATGTCAAAGGCAGCAGGACAGATAGGCCCAGAGTTCGCCTTCCAAGCAAGGCATGCGTGTTGAAGGAATAGAAAACAGGTAACCCAGGCCAACTTAGCAGTCCTACCCCAAACAGGCCAGGACCCTCCAAGGTACTCCAAGTACGAGCAGGATGTCTCCTGGCCGTCAAGACCTCTCAGTTCAGGCATTTTTCCCAGTAGCTCTGTGGCTTCCTGTTTTCCAAGGGAAGCGGTGACAGCTGTGACTGCACGCCAGCCACCCTCGAGCCAAGACGTCTCACCACCCTCACAGCCTGGCCCTGCCGCAGGCCCAGCAGGCTCCTGTGCACCAGGCCCGGCTGCTGCAAAGCGCCAGAGCACAGAGGAGCTGAGCCCGAGCCAGCACAACAGTCCTGAGAGAAGAGCGCTGACCAGAGACGGACGGCAAAGGAGTGGACAGACCGGAAGACAGCGCACTTGCCTTTGATTTCCCCAGCCCGCGCTTTCTTGTAGAGCCCCTTCACATCCCGCTGTTCACACACGTGCAGAGGCGCGTCGACAAACACTTCAAAGAACGGCAAGCTGGCGCCCTCGTGGATCTGCCGGGCATTGTTCCGGTCCTTGACAACAAAGAGACAAAAGACAAAGGCATGAATGGTGGAAAGTGACCACCCCGCCACCCAGCACGAACAAGAAGCACTGGGCACCTGAGCCGAAGGGAAGCACATCAGGCACAATTTCATTTATATCCTAAAAATATAACCTGAAGGTGGAAACAAATCCAAGACATCGTCAGTTAACATTCTTCACGTCAACCTAAAGGGCACTGCTGCCCAAGCCTGGACCTTGTAGTGACAGGGAATCCAGAGATGGTACAGACTTCCACCGAAATTACACAGACATCCAAGTCCAGCTGGGCTGCAGCTGCGCCAGCCTCCAGCACACCGGCACGAAAGCGACCTTGCGTGGCAGTGCCTGCTCCAGGCCAGCTCACTGCACACACCATGGCTGAACACAGGCCCAGAGCCCGCGCCTCCTCTGCCCCACGGCTCCACCTTCCTACGCAGCGCCTCAGTCCTACTGCTCACTGGTCTGCCTCTCACTCGGTGCTCCAGGACACCTTGTCCTTCCCGAGCCAGGCTGTCCCGCTTTCTGCCCCCACTCAAACCCCAGGGGTACAGGACATCCTGCTGTCCTCAGCGAAGCCCACACATGCAATGGGGACCAAGAGGTGGGGTCGGATGCTCAGAGCTGGGCCCCACAGGCCCACCACCCTCTCCTGTTCCTGCAAGCACCTGGCACCCTCCTCATGGTCCCCTGACTGACCACACCCGCCAGCCGGAAAGCTCTCGGCCAGCTCTCTGTCAGCAGTTACTGCCTCCCCGGCCTGCTCTCCACCCCCGGCATCCCACCAGGCCATCTACCCCACTCCTCCTAATTCCTCAGCTTCACCCTCTCCAGTGGCTTCCTCCCTCAGCACTGACAAGGACAAGGCGATTCAACTCATCAAAAACAAGTGAACTGACCAACTGTGACGTGTCCATCTAGCACCCCCAAAGCCTCATGCATGCCTAATAGGTCATGGCGTTGTGACACTCACCCTGGATGAGACCACCAATGAGTTTACAGCTGATGTGATGTTGGAAGGTGACCCCCGGTGGGAGGAGATGGGTCATGGGTCACTGGAGGCGTGACCTGCTAGGACAGGTACCCCTCTTCTCCCTTATGTTTTGCTTCCTGCCTCCCCTGCCATGAACTATTATCTTCTGGGATGCGGCTCTGCCACACTAGATGACTATAGCTGAAACCTTTAAAAAATCTGAGCCAAAATAAACCCTTCCACCATCAACTCATGGGTATGAGGCACTGGGCCCAGCAGTGAGGAAAGTTCCTAAGATACAAATCATACAGGACGTTTCCCTTTACTACATGTACTTTCCAGTATACAAATCACTGGGACTCTCGCCGTCTGTCACACAGTTACCCCCAGGGATCCCCATAATGTGACCTGTGACCATTCCTCCCTCTACCTGGGTCCTCCAACACCGCCTCCCCCGCCCACTGCCCACTGTCCCATCTGCCCTCACAATATGGACAACTTCTGCAGCAACACCTAAGCTTGGGACTTGACCTTCCTGAATCAAACACACTCTCCCAACCTCTCTCTAAATACACCTGCACGGTCCGCAGCTGTCTCAAGTGAACGTGTCCAAAGTGGAATCCGCGCACTTTGCTCCAAGCTGGCACTGCCTGCCAAGTGCACTGCAGGAGGAAGGGGTGGCGACTGCACTGACCCCAGCTGAAGAAGGGTCATTCTGGTTCCTTCTTGTTCCCGGGCACTAACAGGATCACACGTCTTGCAGATTTTACTTCTCAGCGGACAAACTTCCCTGCCACCCTCGCCTCTGTCCAGATATCAGCAGCCTCTGGATTGGTGGCCGACTGCCTGACACCCACTCCCCTGACCCCAGGATAATGGACTGTGACTGTGGCCATCTTGCAAAGCTCTGCAAAGACCCTGCCTGGCTAGGGTGAGGTGCTGGACTCCTGCTCTATTAGTAACTGTACCTCATATGGAGCTTATTTTAAAAGCCAAGACAGACGCACATTTGAGGCCAGCCTGGGCTACTCAGTGAGGCCCTGTCTCAAAACACAAAAATTTTAAAAAGAGCATGAATGTCCCTTGGTACCTGATGGCTGTTAAGTACTCAGTATTTTCAGACTGACTGAACAGAAAATTCAAGTTGGAGAAACTGGGTCCTGGCCAAGTCCAATTCTCCTACGCTCTGAGTTGGCTTGTAGATTTCACCAAGCTGGACTCACTCCAAGAAGTCACCATAGAGACTCTGGGTTATCTGGCCAGGACTCGGAGCAACGCACCCGGGTCTGGCCCGAACCCCACTACACTATGTGTCAGTGCCCAGCCAGCCGGCGCGTCTGTACCTGCGTGTAGGGCGAGATGAAGCTGGTGATGCAGACCAGGCCTGCGTCCGCGAACAGCTTGGCCACCTCAGCGATGCGCCGCACATTCTCCTCCCGGTCCTCGGGGCTGAAGCCCAGGTTCTTGTTGAGGCCCTGGCGGATGTTGTCGCCATCCAGGGTGTAGCACGGGATGCCATGGCAGACCAGATGCTCCTCCAGGGCCATGCTCACCGTGGTCTTCCCCGCACCCGACAGGCCTGGGGGGCGGGGGGGGTGCAGAGCAGGTGAGGACGGCACAGGGACCGAGCTGAGCCACAGCCGTCACTGGGGCGGCCTCCCCAGAGGCACAGGCTCCTGGTCCTGCCTCACCCGAGAAGCACATGTTCTGGTAACTCCTCCTTGATACCTGTGACTGTGCCCGCGGGCACCTGGACATCACTGTTGAGCAAGCAAGAGATCAACTCACTTAGGCTCAGACACGGTCCTTAGCTGCACCGTGGCCTCCTGTTCACACTACAGCGGACGTTACCACTTGCACAGGAGGCACTGTGCACGATGTAGCAGCACACCCGCCTGGCACAGTGTGTGGGACCGCGGTGCTCACAGCAAGTCCAGGTGAGAAGCTGTTGGAAAACTAAAACTCCAGGGAGACCCAGGCACAGGAGACCCCTCACTTCCTGTGAATCTGGACTCCACATTCAACTAGGACATACAGAGAAACTGCATGCGTGCTCTGACACAAAGCATGCTCTTCTCAGTGGGCCTGCTCTGCCCAAAGCAGAAACCACGTGCACACGGCCCACTGTGCCAGCCTCAGTCAGGAAGGAACACAGGGAGGAGGGGCCCTGAAGACTGCCAACGCAGACCACAAAGCAAGTACCCACAGTCGCAAAATAGAATGTATTACATCAAAAACAGTGTCCAGCGTCTACCGACCGATCCCCCAATTAAACTCTGTATGACACAACCTCAAACTAAGCCCCTACAGGGCTCTGGGATATTGGTGTGGTCCATCACAAAATTTGTATCACAATACCCAAATGGGGGTCATACTGAAAACACAAACCTGACACTACAGACGAGGGATAAAGCCACAGGACATGTGGTTCTATTTCTGAAACTCATTGCAACAGATCCCTGAGTCCACGGAAACCAACACAGGACAAGGCGGCGACAAGGAACCCAGAAAAAGGGTCCCCAAGCCAACAGGGGAGCACCTCCTGATCAACACGTCCACGTAGAAGGGGGACACTGGACTCCTCCACTCCCACACAAAAATCAACTGCAAGTGAGGGCTCGCGAGAGAAAGCAAAACTTCTGAAAAGAAACAGCAAAGGGTGTCAAAGGGAAATAGAGAGCTCCTGCCCATGTGGCCGCTCAGGAGGCTCAAGCAGGAGGATTGCGAGTCCAAGGCAAGCCATGCAGCTCGTAGCGGAGTGTTTGCCCATCAAGCACAAGGCCCCAGGTTCAACCCCCAGCATTGCCTAATCAATCAATCAAACAAACAAATAAACAAGACCTGATTGAAATCAAGGGGCCGTGAGTGAACACACTATAGTAAAAGATAATGAATATTCTGTCAATTTACTTATACAACTAAAACACAAAAAATTATGGAAATTTAAGAAGTGAAAAGTAATATAATGCTACAACCCTGGGAATTATAAAAGCAACCATTTAATAACCTAGACCAAATTAAGAATGCAGACACATGAAAAAAGAGGGTCTTCTACTTCTTTTTATGAGTGCTACTAGGACTGAACCCAGGGTCTTTGCACTGAGCTTCGTCCCCAGCGCCTCTTTTTATAAGACAGGGTCTTGGCAAGTCACCGAATTACCCAGCTGAACTCAAGCTTGTCACCCTCCTGCCTCAGCCTCTTGAGAGGGCTGGGGTGGCAAGCATGTACCCTGTTTTCTATGCCTTCTCTCACAGAAAAACAAACAGCCCTGTCTGTCTCACGTAATTTTAAAAATGAAAAATGTTTTCTGACAACTGGCACCAACCTGCTAGAGCCGGGCGTATTCCCCTTCTGGAGGAAGGACGTGCCAGTTCGAGCTGATAATGACCAAGATGCAGCAGAACCTAAATCACTTTTAAGACGTGAAAGGGTGCAGCCCCTGCTCAACTTCTCCCCCAGGTCTGGGACTGGCCCCTCCTCCCAGCCTACAGTGGCTACACCCAGAGGCCCTGGGAAAACACACGCAGGGGACGGTCAGAGCCACAGCAAGCGGCACGGAGGCCTCACGGCCCCACCGTCCTCTCCATGAGGGTTACGCCTCAGCCTCAAGCGGAACCAGGGTCACATCTGCACCAAAGTTTAACTTAGCACAGCACCTACTGCAGAGTAGTTTTACGACGCATTCTGGGTTTTCCTCTTTACTTGACAGCAGTATAAGATCAAAAGGAGTTTCCAGAGGTGAGCATGTCACGCAGAAGCAGCCATGTCAGCCCTGTGCTATCCACACTCTGATGAGCACAGAGCTAAAAGTTAGGGCCACAGAGTCTGACAGCCCATCGCTGCCCTAAGCACTGCTTTCTGCACGTTAAGTTTAAACTTCTCATGGATCAGTACACATCTGCAGTGTATGTAAACCACACGCACCGCAGGAGGCCCTGCAGAGCCGCCTGGCCTCTGCTCCTACCTGTCAGCCACACCGTGCACCCGCGGAAGCCGCCTCGCGTGCCCACCACCTGGCCTCGCTTGTTCCTGCTCACGTGGTGGGCCTGGTACGTGACGTTCGTCGCTCTCTGCATCCCCTGGAAGAAAAACACAAACTCAGATTTGTGCCCTTGGAGTGACATGCCCACTGCAGGGAAAAGAAAATAGGTCACTTTGGTTTTCCCTGGAGAACAGCTGTGACTTTTAGGTTGTCCATTCACCAGTCAGCGTCATCTTCACAGCAGCCAACAACACCAGCACCACTGCCAGTCAGTTCTGCAGGTGAAGTTGCCAACCCTGACAGTCACCCACCTGGCCAGGGCCCCAAACCGGTGGTGGGTGACTGCACGGCCAGTGCTGGGGCTGGAGAAGCCTGCCTGGCACAGGGCTGAGGAAGTATCTAACCAGGGCGGGCTGTGCTGGTGCTGGGTCCACGTTCCCTAGTCCTGTCCCGGCGAGACACCGGTCTCTGGGCTGGTGCTGCCCTCCTCTCTTCTCACTTCCGTGCCCCGCCCAGGCTGCCATCGGACTCCTCTGAATGTGGGTCTGTGTGGGGACAGCTCTTTAGATCACACTCCCAGGAGGGGACAAGCACAGAAACTCCCAGAGCCACCAACAGAATCACTGTTTTAAAGGTAACTGACTCACACCCAGATCATCCTATTCCACACCTGTCCTTCTAAACCTGCTCTGCTCGTGTAGGTTCCTGGAGCCAACACCCTCTCCCAGAGTCTTCTCCGCCTTCTGCTCAGGAGGAAGTCTCTCCTGCCCGCTCCACCTTGGGCTGTCCACTGCCCAGCCTAAGGACTCTTCCGGCTCACTGCGCATGTGCACCTTGCCTCCTATGATCGCCTGCCTCACCGACACTGGATTTCCAATAAAATTAAATGTTTACTAGCTAGTTATGAAAAAACTACAACATTGGACCTATTTCTTTTTTTACAAACCAAACTTTCCTGCTTAGCATTTGCAAGATGTTAAACGAAAATGGGTTTCAGACACAAAGTCCTCATATCAGGGAAGCAGGGACAGCCACCGCCAGCCCTGCAGTAGGGAGTCCAGGGTGACACGGAGGGGCCCCCCAAAGGGCACCCGGAAGGGCACGCACTCCGACTTCCTGCCTGTGCTCCCACGGAACCTGTTCCACCACCCGTCCAGCCTCGGGGTATCTCCAAGCTGCCATGCTCTTGGGCAAGAATTTTAATTTGCCTCAACCCTAATAAAAGAGTTCCCTCTGAGCCTGAAGGGACAGTGACCAGCTGTATACTGCTGCACAGAGAAGAGAAAACACAGAAATGACACCCAAGAACACAGCAATCCACAGACACAGATTCCACAGTGAAGGGAACCTAAAAAACATGTGAAAAGCAATGCAGAGTAATGAGCTTAAGAAAGCTCCGAGATGCAGGAACATCCAGACAAAATTCAACAACAACAACAACAAAAAAAAAACAATTCACAGTTGGAATGAGAAATTCAACAGAGACAGGTGTTAAAAAAAAAAACTTAGAGCTGAGTAATTCAATCAGCTAAGAATAAACACAGCCCAAAGCTCCCATGACAGACTATAGTGAACAAAGAATTCCTGACCTTGAACAACTTGATGAAATAAAAACTACGGAAGAGTAAAGAAACCTTCAGAATCAGCGAGACAACATGAAGTAAGTGAAGATTGACCTTAAAGAGGTCAAAAAAGAGGAGGAAGGACACAGAAACCTGCTCAAAAATCTGCCCAAACCCCGGGTAGGAAACGATCACCCAGGTCCAGCAGGGCAACAAACCCCTGAAAGAGACTTTTAAAGGCCTTCCATGGCGTGTTCTAAACTGTCCAACTGCACAGTACAGAATCACATCACACACAAGGCAACTCCGATAGACTAGAAGTAGATGTCTAAGCAGAAACATCACAAGTGAGGAATGAAGAAATATTCTAACCCCTTCTTCTTTTTCTTTTTTGACTTCTTGAGGTAAGTCTCACTATGTACTCCAGGCCAGCCTTGAACTCACTATGTGGCCCAAAAGCTAACCTCAAACTTGCAGCAATCCTCCTGCCTCAGCCTCCTGAGTGCTTAGATTATAGGTGTGTACCACCATATCTTGCTCTAAATTCTAAAAGAAGGAAAAAAGCTGCTAACATATACACCCAGCAAAGCTATCTTTCAGAAATAAAAAATAACAAGTTGTCAAAAAAGCAAACTCAGAGAATTCACCATCACTAGAGAGTTTCTAATACTAACAGATAAGGAGCCCTATATCAGGAACAGGAGAATGGAAACTGCCAGTGAAGCTGGGTGTGGCCGTGCACAGCTGTAATCCCAACACTCTGAGAGGCTGAGGCAGGAGGATCACTGCCATTGTGAGGCCGGCCTGGAGTACAGAGCGAGAGCCGATCTCAAGAAAAACAAACAAAAGTAATTTTAAAGGGTAGAAGGGCAGACACTATGAGGTAACTCTGAAAACAAAGCCCAGAACCTGCCCAAAATCAAGACTCCAGAGTCTCCACAGTCTCTAGAAATTCCCTGGCCTGGGAAGACAGCAAAATACATGAATATATAAATCCACAGATAAGTAGAAAAATTCAGCAGCCCCTCAAGAGATCCATGGAGGCCTACACTGCCCAACAGAACGCAGTGAGGGGATGGAAACACTTGGCACTGCAGCCCGTCCCGGGGCACTAACTACACGTGAAGAAGCCCTTGAGTGTGGTCAGCACAGCAGAAGAAACGAGAGTCTGACCTGATTAAACTGTGACTCAAAGACTGCCTGGTGTGGCTAGCGGCCACCACCCTGGACAGCAGAGATCTAGACCTTGCTAGGACCTCCTCAGCAGCTGTGTTCATCAGCTTTCTGTCACTGTAACAAAACACCTGCCATCACCAACTTATAAAGGCAGAACGGTCTGTTCTGGCTCATGTCTCAGGGGCTACAGTCCATGGCAGCCTGGTCCTACTGCCTGGGCCTGGCACCACCCGCTTTGTGGCAGCCGGGACGCAGAGACAGGAAGAGGCCAGTATCCCAGGAGGGGACGATGACTTCCAGGAGGGCAGCCAGAGTATGAGACAATGGTGGGGAACCCATGGCACATGTGCCACCGCAGGCTGCTTGTATCAGCGAAAGACTGAGAGGTTTGCCATCTCAGGTACAAGGGGACACGCTGCTCAGGAAGGCAGAACCGAGAGAGGAGCCACAGCACTTTAAAAGTATCAACTTATCAACCTCCCTATATCCCCAGGAGGCTGCTTCAGGGAGGGCACCGCAGCACAGAAGGTGAAGGGGCATGCCCAAGGTCACCCTCATGGTATGAAACAAACTGTCACCTGCCACATAAGCCAGGTTGTGCTCTCAGTACTTTAACATCAGAATCACCCCAGCCATGCAGCACGCACCCCCAGTCCACCCCGTGGCACAACATGCCGTGAAGCATGACCAGAGTCACGTGACACCAGCAGGGGCAGCGCAGGTGGCACAGAAGCGCAGCCTGAGCGGAGGACGTGGGCACAGCAGGGCCACACTGTGGCCCACAGTCAAGGAAACAGCCCGAAAGCTGCGAATTCAGCACCATGGCAAGCAGGGAGTGTGAGCGACACAACCAGCATGACACAGAGGCTCCCACAGGTCCTGGGGTCTTCCGAGGGAGGAAGGACACCCCCACAGCAGAGTCCAGAGGGGACTGTGCCGAACAGGTTCCCTCCAAAGTGGGTCACTGACACCTGAGTCTCAGCTGAGACGTGTGGAAACTGCCCAGCCGGAGCGAGGCTCACTCACAAGGCAGCACTCTACTCGGGACAGGGCATCGAACCTTCACTGCCCTCGCGCAGCCCCAATGCTGCCCTCCTGCTCTCTTCGGCCTCCTGTGAATCCACTTCCTGCCCACCCCCTCCCCCACGCCACCATCACCGGAAGGAGCACCCACAGCTCCGTGTTTCATCTTTTTTTTTTTTTCAATGTTTCATCTTGCAGCAGCTCTGTGCATTCTCAAATCTGCAGCCCACCATCGGATCTGCACCCCACATCTGTCACGGCGGTGTCTGTGTGTTCCTCCGAGGAGCAGAACGAAGGTATAGCAGGAGTGAAATACACCCCAGACATGGGCGATCAAAGAAAGTATTTTATTAACAATTTTATAAATTACAAATACTACTGAGCTTACATTTACAGTGAAAAAACATTTGCACTGAAATGGTAGCATTTTGGATAGATTAAGCTAAACATAAAATAGCATTGAAATTTACTGCAAGGAAATTTGCTTTCCTTTTCACTTTCTCAATGTGGCTCCAAGAAAAGGTGGAGTTACACAGGTGGCTCATATTTCTACTGAACAGTGTTGTTCCACAGAAAAACTCCACGGCTGTCCCTCAAACGCAGCATGCTTAGAAATTACTACAGATGGCCAGGGACTTAACTCAGCGGTTCTAAAGCGCAAGGTCCCGAGTTTCATCCCAGTAATCACATACCACAGTGCCAGGCGGGGTGGCCCATGCCTGTAATCCCACCACTTGGGAGCAGAGGCGGGAGGATTGCTGAGTTCAAGGCTGAGTTCAGGACCAGCCTGAATCTCAAAGCAAGATCCTGTCTCCAAAAAAAAGAAAGAAATTACTACCGAGCAGAATGAAAGGCAGGTAACAGCAAACAGAAAATGTTGTTGCAAATAAGACAGGACCAGGAGATGCAGGGAAAGGGACGGAGACACAAAGGGAAGATGTATATGGTCATGAACCAGCTCCCGTGAGGAATTACTATGTGCTTCAAACGTGGACATTTAATAAAAGTCAATTTTTGTAAAATGCAACATGCTTACAATCTCTTTGCCAATAGCAAGGTGTGTGGTGCTTCCCCAACCCAAATGCTGATAGTGAACTTAATGCCAAGGCCAATCACAGCAACGCCAAGTGCTAAGTTCTTTCATCTTCAAAGAATCCCGGCCAGGCCATGGGGTGATAAGGAAGTGAGGGCCAAAGGTTACACGGTCACCAACAACTCAGCCCAGACTGGAGCTCGATGCAGTCACCCTGGGGCCCCTGCTTTATCTACTGTTTCCTCCATCTCGAAATACTGTAAAAATGCACTGGTTAGCAAAGGTAAGCATTGCTACCTTTCTCCACACAGCCTAGGATCAGAACGCCAAGACCATCTCCAAGACATGCTCCATCACCCTGCTCTCCTGAGTGCCCTCTGCCCCATGGCCCTGCCACAGCCTTGGCGCATAAACGAGGCAGTGGAGGACGCCCACAGCCCCAGGTGACCCCTACCTCAGACGCTCCCAGTCCCAGGCCATCCTGGTCCCCAGTAAGTTGATTTAAGTATGTGAGAGACTGGAAGAGAGAAAATATGTAGAAGGCTCCGAAAATTCAGAATTCTAACTCCATCTTTCACAGAATCAGAGGGTCCTAACTCTGCGCCCAGATGATCGCACCTGCACGCCCTTCCCCTCTCACCTGCCACCTGCACCGTCAGGGCCCTCCTCCTGCACCCTCAAAGCTCGCCCCTGCAACCCAAACATCTCATCATCTCCAAAACACCCACGATCCTCTCTTCCAACCTGCAGCAAACTTCGTCCCCTGCCAGTTGCTGACTCCAGGACACCCAGCCGCCTGACTCTGTCGCCCAGGGCCATGACTTCCGGCTCCCACTTCACTCGGGTCCCTAGAAACGCGCACCAACCCGCAAACCGACGCGGACACTGGAATGACCTGCGAACGCTCCACGGAGTCACCCGCGCCCCCTAACCAGGCAGTATCCCGGTGTAACCACAGCAGCACTGGGTCTGCGTGGTGTCTTGGCTCGGGCTGGCACAGCCTGAGGATGGAAAAGCTCCTGTGTCTTCACCCACCTGTCCCTGAGCCTGCCACCGTCCCGAGAACGGAGGAGCCAATAGAAGAGGGAGTCAAGAATCCGATCCCAGCCACAGGCAGGAAACCAGGCGGGCACCACGGAGCATCCGCCTTCAACAGCGGCTTTCTTTCCTGGACCCGCTGGCCAGGGAGCGGCGATCCGAACGACCGCCTCAAACTCATGGGGTCGCGTGGGCCTCGGAAGCGAACTTCCTTTGCTCTGCAGCCAGGCCCTCTGCAGCCCCGACCGCCGCCCCCAGCCTACTGGGGAAGGAAGCAAGCTCTGTGGACACCGTGTGGCTGCACACTGCAGACGGCCAGCTGCTCCCACCCCAACCGCCACGGAAACCCAGCCTAGAAAGCTCTTGCCCAGCGCGAGAGGTCCTGGGTTCCACCCCTGCATCACAAAAAGACAAATCAATAAATAAATGGCACTGTGGGTTTTGCCAATAAGGTAACCAAGGCTAGACGTGATGGTGCACGCCTGTCATCCCAGCGCTCTGGGAGGCTGAGGCAGAAGATCGCAAGTTGCAACCCAGGCTGGGCAAATTGGCAGGCCCTGTCTAAAATGAAATACATCGATTAAGGGGCTGGGATGGAGCTGGGCGCGCAGGCCCCGTGCCCCTCCCTCCGTAGCCCCCCCGAGAAGGGGCCTGACTGATTGCAGCCCCCAGGCCCGCTCGGGCCCGCCCCTCACCCAGCTCTGGGCGCCATGGCCCAGCTTCGCCTTCTTGCACAGGCTCCCAGGCAGCTCCATGGCGTGGCGGCGCGGCTCGGATGGACCGGGCGGGCCGGGCGGGGCCGGGCGGGGCTGCCTCGGTGGCGAGCGGGCGCGCGCACGCGCTCGTGCTCGCAGCCCCTTCTAAGCGGCGGGCGGCGGCGCAGACGCAGTGGGTCCCGGACCAGCCCTGGCGGAGCGAAGTGACTGGTTACCCCGCCCACGAGGCGAGCCCGACGCACTGCCTCTGAACGGAGGAAGGGGCGGGGCCAGAGAGCGGTCAGGAACCGGGGCTGGTCGCTCCGATCGCCTCATACTTGAGCATGCGCTGATCGCTGCGCATCCGGGCGCCGGCGCCCGAAGGGCCGATGTTCTGGCTGTTTGCCAGTCGGCGAGCTGTACTCCTGCTCCGCCAGCTCTTTCTCCGCAGGCCTGGCCACGTTTTTTAAATATTTTCAAAAAGAAGAACTGGGCTAGCATCCCTATCCGTGCCTGCAATCCTGCTCTCTGGGAGGCTGAGGCAGGAGGATCACAAGCTCAAACCTACCCTGGGCAGTTAAGCAACTTATCAAAACCCTGTCTCAAAATAAAAAATAAAGTCTGAGATGTACCTCACTGCAGAGATTCGATCCTCACTTCCTGAAGAGCTCACTCTTTACTTTAAAATTCCACTCAATGCCTACTTTTTCTAAAAGTCAGTGCCGCGTTCGTTGACATCAAGAGTTACTTTCTCAGCCAGGATTAGTGACTGTGCTAGGCACACACGCACACACACACACGCACGCACACACAAGCACAGGCACACGCGCATACACCTGCGCACACGCACACAGACACACACAAGCACAGGCACACACTCACATACACACGCACGCACAAAGACACACGCGCACAGGCATACACGCACGTGCACGCGCGCGCGCGCACACACACACACACACACACACACAAAAGCACAGGCACACGCGCACACACACCCCACAGGCCAGGGCTGCTGTCCACAGCCCTCGCCCCCACCCGTCCCTCATCGTCCTTCCCGCTGCCGGGCGCTGCTTCCACACCAACGTCCGGCGGTGGCTCCTCCGACCCAGATGTCCCCGGCACGGCCCGCTCCTCTTCACCGAGCTGGGGAAGCGTTGTCGCGCTTCCTCTCTTTGGAGACAGGCCTCGGGTGCAGCCCGGGCTGGCCTCGCAGGTGCGCAGCCCTTGCCGGGCCGGGGCCCTGTTCCAGCTGCCTCCTGTGTTCTCACCCCGAGTCCGACCCTGCAGCGCCCCGGGCGTGGGCACATTAGCGGAAACACCACCGTCACCCACGCTGAAATATCTCATCCAAGCGCCGCACCTGAATCTATCACAAACCTGGGGCAGGAGAAGCTCCCCTGAGAGAGATGGGCCCGCGGGGTGGAAGGCGGAGCACGCAGATGAGCTCCTGCACCTGCAGGGCCTCGTCTGGAGCGCCGAAGTGACCCTCCCGCGGCCCACGGAACGGAACGTCAGCATGAAGCGAGAAAGCCGAGATGCGCTCCAGGGGTCGCTTGCTCTGTCACCTTGGGGTCAGGAACGCGGGCAGCACCGCATCAGTGGCCTCCAGCGAGCTGCGGATGAGGCATTCTGCACATATTTCTTTCTGGTTTTGTTTTTTTCGGTTTTTTGTTTTTTGTTATTTGTTTTTGTTTGTTTTTGCTTTTGTTTTTGAAACAAGTTCTCGCTTCTGAAGTTCAGACTGGCCCTGAGCTCATCCTCCAACTCACATCACAGCAATCCTCCTGCCTCTGCCTCCCAAGCCCTGGGATTACAGGCGTGAGCCACCATGCCCGGCACTGTGGTACGTGGTTGATTGCTGCTGGGCGTGAATCTCCAGGCCCGGCTTTGTTGTGTGTGGTTACCATGGATCAAACCCAGGCCCTTGTGCTTACAAGGCAGGCACCAGACTGCGCTGAATCCCCGGTCCTCTGCACACTCTTCCAGATGGAGCCCGAGCCAGGAAAATAAAAGTGGATTCAAAGATCAAGGGCTCAGGAAACGACAACTGGAAATCTGAGAAAGTCTTGGATCAGTGGCCAGTGCTGAGGACTTTGGGGATCCGCTTTACCTGCTCTCCTGTGCTCACACCCCGGGAAGGGGACAGGTGATTTCCCAGCGTTTGTCCACCTGCACACCACAGTGGATGGGCCACGCCAAAGGCCTCATTTTGGCTTAAGAATCCCTTAGAGACCCTACATCCAGCCCTGCGTGGTGGCGCGTGCCTGTTATCCCAGCACTCAGAAGGCTGAAGCAGGAAGGTCCCTGCAAGTTCGAGGCCAGTCTGGGCTCATAGTGAGATTCCCAATGCAGTCTGAGGTGTTGGATGGGTTAGCACCTGTCCGTGTGAATTTGGGCGGAGACACAGGCTGGTAGCAGGAACCATCACAGGGCTGCTGAGGAAGCGGAGTTCTCTGGCGCTGTTGTGCAAAAGACAAACCTCCTCATCAAGGACCAGCAGGGGTGTGAGGGGAGAGCTGGGCTGCCAGACGCCCATGATAATTAGAATAGTCCAACTCGCCTGGACAGGCCTGACCGTGCCTGACGCTGTGCGGAGCACTTGGGCTCCGTTCCTCACCAACTGCGGACCTGTTTAGGAAAGACGTATTTTGAAAGAATCTGATTACGTTGACCTCATGGGGACCAGTTCCCAAAGTGAACGCTAGATGGCAACATTTCCAACTCGTGCTGTTTCCCCGACCCCTGATGTCTCCAAGGCAAAAAAGGCCCCAAAACGTGTCATGTACAGGTACAAATTCTCAGTGTCGATTGTGATCATAACATGTATATAAAATGCACCAATAAAATCAATTTTTTAAAAAATCGCATAACTATATGTGGAAAACATTCACCAAATGTTAATGCTTATCTTTGAGAATTGGATTATTTTATAGTGTTCTTTGTCCTTGCTTATATTTTCCAAAATTAACACGTTTTCTTTTATAATTAAAAAAATTACCTCCACCCACACACATACAAAAAAAAAAAAAAAAACACCCAGGAGAGCGTTGGCTGGGAGACCAAAGCCCAACACTGCGGGAAGCTGAGGTGGGGAGTCTTAAATGTGTGCCCAGTCTAGACAACTTAGTGGCAAGGTGAGAGGCTGTCTCCAGAAATAACGGGAGGGCCAGACATGGTGATGCAGGCCTAGACATTCAGCACTGAGGAGGCTGAGGCAGGAGGGTTGATGCAAGTTGGAAACCAGTCTGGACTATATAGTGAATTCAAGGCCAGCCTGGTCTGCATATGGAGACCCTGTCTCAAATAAAAACAAATAGGGCCAGTTAAGGTTCAGTTCCACGGCTGAGGAAAAAGATGAGGAGACTGATTTCATTGTTATTGCTGTTTTACGCTGGAGGCCTTAGGTTAGGCCTTTTGGGTTTGTTCCACTGTGGATATTCCGGTGCATACAAACGGAATCCTTTAGTTCTACCCCCAGCTACATACATGCCATGTAGAGACCCTGTGTCAAGCAGCCAAACAAAAAGTATATAGGCCAAAGAATGAAAATCACTACAATTTTTAAAGAATAAAATTCCCTTTTGAATTAACCTTAGGAAAAATAATGGCACTATGCCCCCTCCCACGGAGTGCCCGGAAAACACCGGGAGAAACCGAGCTGATCGCCCGCCGCGGCCGCAGCCCCGATCCAAGCGGGCGGGCGGGGAGCGGCGGTCTCCAGCCAAGGGAGGAACCCCGAGTCCGGGAGGAGAGCGGACGGCGCGGCGCGGGCTCCTCGGCTCCGGGAGGCCCGCACCCCGCACCCCACACCCCGCACCCAGCACCCGGTACCGCGCTGGTCGCCGTCGCCGGCAGAGGGCGCCAGACCGCGCGGGACCCGTGGCGTAGCCTTCGGACTGCGCAGGCGCGGAGGCGAACCAGGAGACTAAGGCCGGGGTCGGTCCTTTGCAAAAGGGAGGGACCCAGCCATGCGGGGAGGTGGCGAGGAAAACACGATGTCCTGTGCGTGCATGTACCCGAATATGAACTGAGAAAAATAAGAATTGAAAATAAAGCCAAAAGCTGGAAGGGAAGACGAAGGAAGGTCTTCGGTATTTCACAGTTAATAAGGTAGTCTATATAGAAATCCTACAGGCAACTTTTTACGAAAAAGTAAGTTTACAGTAAAATCAACACAGAAAGTTCACTTGCCTTTCTGTAAAGTCTTACAGGTATTTAATATTTGATGTAGTGTAACAAGCAAGTAGGACAGGTAATTGAAAAGGGGGTTGCATTTAAGTAATTAAAAATAAAATATCTAAAAATTAATTGATAGGTTATAAAGCTTGCACAAAATAATGTTATTATAAGGTATTCATTAGATGTAGATGGGGCGGGGCACGCCTGTGATCCCAACACTCAGGAGGCTGAGGCAGGAGGATCACTGCAGGTTCTGGACCAGTCTGTGCTGCATCCAGAGACCTTGTCTCAAAAAAATGACAAAGGTAGCTCAACAAGCGAAAGTAATGCTTTTAGTTCAGTTCCCGTGTTAAGGAAAAGAGGCCGTTTCAAAGCTTTACTTATACCACTACCAAAATTATCCTGGAAAACAAGCTTCCCTGTGGGGATGAGGGAAGACTATGACGCTCTATCACCACCAGAGGGCGCTACTCTGCGATGGGGGCTCAGGCCTCGATCAAGCGATGACAGTGATGTTGTAAATGCCGCAGATCAGAGGCCAGCGGAGCAGGAGAGGAGGCGCGGGAGTCAGAAATGAGAGTGTGTGCAGAGGGACTGACCGCCGACCGCGTAGGACCGACAACCGAACCTGTCTGTTCCAAGAGGAAGGGACCGGACCGGCGTGCCCGCTCCAGAACCGGGGCGTGCAAGGGCATGGTGTGAAACTGGCGTTGAGGGAAGGAACCCTTTGAGCCACGCGTGGTGCCACACTCCTGTAATCCCAGTACTCCGGAGGCTGAGTCAGGAGGATCGCCACAAATTCAAGGTCAGCCTAGGCTACAAAGTAAGTTCATGGCCAGTGAGAGGATGGCTCGAAAAAATCCAAAAATAAAAATATATAGAGCACTAGTCCCCCAGATCAGAGCTCCCCTGCTGTGCGTGGAGAACCCCCTGCGGGCCTACGCTCCTCTCATGCTGGCACCCCACCACTGACCCCAGGGAGCTGGGCCAATCCACACCCCGGAAGTGGGGAGTGTCTGTGGGAGGCAGTAAGCCACATCACGGCTTCATTGTCCTGCTCTGGGCCAGCCAGGGTGGAAGAGGAGAGGGCCCCTTACCAGGCCCGGTGCCACACATCTGTACTTCCAGCTGTTCCAGATGCCGAGGCAGGAAGGTCCAAGTCCCAGGGTGAGCGGCTGAGGCCAGGGTTCAATCCTTTGCACTCCCAAAAGCAAGTTTTTTGCTTTGTGTTTTAATTTTATTTGCATTCCTATTTATCTGCAGTGCATAATGGTGACAGACTCCTCACAGGGACCCGGGATGGGCACCTGATACTTCCAGACTTCTGCTTTCAACCCCTCCTATCATCTCTTGTTCCTTTCCCTCTTGCGAAAGATCTTGTCTTAAGAAATGATGAAACTAAGAGGGGCAGGGGTTGTAGGGAGGACAGGGGAAACGGGAAAAAAAAAGAGAACGAAGATGTGTCGTCTACTGGTCCAAACTTGCAGTGTTGTTTTGTTTGTTTTGTGGTACCAGGGATCGAACTCGGGCCCTTGTGTTTCCAAGGTAGGTACAGTCCACTTGAGCTAAATCCCCGGCCCAAACTCTCAATGTTGGATGCAATCATAATGTATATATAAAATGTACCAACAAAATCAATTTTTTAAAAAAGCAAATGATGAAACTTACTGTATGTAAAATATAAAAATCAATTTTTACATTAGCGTCACTTGGAAGTCATGTTTCCCAAGTCCCTTTACTCCCTTCCTCCTTTCGTCATTATTCAACCTTTCCTTCTGCATAGCGAGATTATGACCATACTTGGTAATAAAGAGTGATAATAATGTAATAAATAAAATACAAATATAAATTCAAAATTTGTAATTATCTTGCTAATTTAACTAAATCCAATGAGCATGAAGTTGGGTTCTAAAAGATCTAGATGGGCCAGCTTCATATCTCTCTCTCTCTCTCTCTCTTTCTCTGTCTTTCTGTCTATCTGTCTGTCTGTCTGTCTCTCTCTCTCTCTTTTTCCCTTTTTCTAGTACTAGGAACAGAACTCAGGACCACTCGATTTCCAGGAACAGTGCTACTGAGCTACACCCTCAGCCCTTACACTCTCCCCCTCCCTTTGTCCCGACCGACAGTAGGATGTGCAGACACTCCTCCTTGAAAACAGAACTCCCTTCCTCCTGCTGTGTCATTCACTGAATTGGTTGCTAAATGAGGAACTGTCTACAGCACTGCATTATAAAATTCAGAACTATAAAATTTGGCACCATGGTGTATAACAGGACATGGATCTGCAGAGCTACACTGGACAGTACCGTGAGCAAAAACTACAGTACTGGGACCGGGGATTTAGCTCAATGGTTCCAGCGCCTGTCTTGCAAGTGCAAGGGCCAGGTTCGATCCAGTAACCACATATAACAATACCGGGTGTGGAGACTCACGCCCAACATCAATCAGTACCACATACAACAGTGCCAGGCGTGGTAGCTCATGTCTGTAATCCCAGCACTCAGGAGGCAGAGGCAGGAGGATTGCTGTAATGTGAGTTTGAGGCTGAGCTCAGGGCCAGCCTGAACTACAAAGCAAGACCCTGTCTAAAAAAAAAAAAATATATATATATATATATATACCACAGTACTGTATAAACAAGGTGTGTGCGCAAAGACAGCGAGGCTTCGTCCGCAAGACATACCAACTGCACGAAAAAGATGGGACCAAAGTCCTGAGTCGCTAAGGAGGTAGGTCATTAAACAAGGATACCTCTGTTTACAATTCAAGGTGACCCATTTATCCCGACTATTTCAGTCATGTCCGTTCCCACAAAATGTGTTTTCTCACAATTTTGTGCTCTTCTGGTAGAATATGTTTAGTAGGTAAATATTTTTCTTTTTCATGTTCCTGTATAGGGGAGAGCTTTCTAAAGCCAATCTATTTATTTATCTACTTGTCTTACAGGTGGGATCACAGCTTTCAAGCTGTTTCAATTACTGTGAAAAGAGCAGTAGTGTTTTGCTACCGCAGTGGAACAAACAGCCCTTTAATTCTGCTGCTTCTTACCCTGGAGTTATAAAAACAGGCCGGGATTATGGAGGGAAAGAATTAGAGGGCTGTGTTTACCATCTTAGGCAAAACTGTCCCCAAACCAGCCTCAAAAATGAGGCTTTGGAAAACATCACATTGAGATCTATGATTTTAAAGCCTTTAATTAACCCTTGGTTTGTCTTCGCTCTTTAAATAGCTTCTACGTTTTAACTCTACTCTCTCATTGAGCTTTCAAATCAGAGGCGCTGTTTGTTTGATCATAAGCAGCATTTGCAAGATGCAGCCTCCATAACCCGGCCGGGCAACGCCAGGGAGAGACCTGCTGCCAAAGGATGAGGTGGCACGAACCCAGGGAGGGCGAGGCTGGCGGCAGGCCCCAGGCCCCAGGCCTCCAGATCTCAGGCATGCTTTCTTCCATCGAGAAAGTGGAAGAACAGACAGAAGTTGGGGACCAACTTATTGCTGGCTTGAAGACCTGGGCGAAGGCCTGCGTTACCTTGCTCAGTGAGCCTGAGTTGTCAGGTAGGTGCTGATCGCAACAGGACAGTGCCATCAAGAGATGCTAAATTTCAACACATGTGGGCCTGTGTGTGCAGATCCCAGCCGCTGCCCACGCTAGATTCACAGCAGCGTTTAATGACCCAGAATGCGGCCCCTGGAAATCGCAGACCTCGTCCTGCGCAGCCTGGCCTTGGCGCTCTTTGCACAAGCAAGATTTCAACCCAAAGTGGGCCAACCCGGTGACACACCCTGCTGAACAGATCCCCAGGCAGCTGGTCTCCCAGAGAGCTTGGCAGGGCCCAGTGACCTTTGCAAAGGATCTGGACATTTACCAGCCCTGTGGGATCCATGCTCACGAAGTACTTGAACACTGAAGACCTGACGTCCCAGCCAGTACCGGCCCTACAGAAGTTTCTTTCTGTTTTTATAATTTCAATTATATCCCCCGTAGGTGGCAGGGATTGAACCTGGAACCCTCACTACATTCTCAGTCTTTTTAACATTTTTTAAATTTTCATACAGAAGTTCACTGAGTCACTAGGTTGCTCAGGCTGGACTTGAAACTGATTCTCCTGCCTCAGCCTCCCAGAATGCCGAGCACACAGGTGTGTGCCTCCACAGCTGGGGAAATAGCTTGTCTCTGACGTCACAGGCACTGAACTGCCAAGAGCACTTATCATGAGCAAAGATATCTTTTTGAACTTCTGGCCTAATTTCATCTTGTCCCTTAGTTAGGCCAGGGACCCTCCTCGGAGCCACCAAGGCCGCACCTCCTCCTCACAGAACCGGCAGAGGAGTTTGCAGTGGGGACTGGTGGGGGGCCCGCTGTGCCATCAGGAGGTGACTGGGCCCCGTTTTCTCGCCATCAGCTCCCTCCACGTGAGGTCCCTCCCTCACAGACAATCACAGGCATTAAACAAGTTAATATTTATAAAGCCCTGGGGACATTGTAACTGGCAAACAACTCAGTGAGAGATGAACTGATTAAAACCTGCGGCCTCAGCGGCACGTGCCCTCAGAGGGCAAACACCGCGTGGGCTCGGGGTCATGTGCGCGCACCGCCTTCTCCGCGTCTTCTGCTTCCGTGCAGCGAGTGCAGGAGCCAGCATCGGGGGAGGCGCGTCGCTTAGGCTGCTGGGGGCACCTCCGCCTGCACCCCGAGCCCAGAGTGGGCTCTAAATATATGTGTCTGATTTAAAATGGACCCCGGTAAAAAACATCCCCAACCTCACAGTCTGTCCTCCCCTTGCTCAGGAGCACGCCTCCTGCCCTCTCCACACTCTGCTGCAGCTCCGGAGCCCCTTTCCTGAGTGTTTCCACAATGTGGGGTTGAAGATACGGTGAATTCCGCTGCACGTGCCGTCAGCGCAGAGACAGCTCCTAAAAACAGCGTGCTTTGTCTGAAGAACACCTGGTAAAGATCCTTTCCCACATTGCTGGTTGCCTTTTCGCTCTGTTGGTGGTTTCCTTTGCTGTGTAGAAGCTTTTTAAAAGAATGAGATCCCATTTGTTGATTTCTTCTGCCAATTCTTATGCTATAGAGGTTTTGTTCAAGAAGTCTTTCTCTAAGCCAAGGTCTTCAAGAGTTTTGCCTAACCTGTTTTGCAGCAGGTTTAGAGTGTCTGTTTTAATATTTAGGTCTCTTATCCACTTTGATTTTAGCTTGGCACATGGTGAAAGAGCTAGGTCTAGCTTTAGTCTTTGGCAGGTTAGAGCCCACTTTTTCTAACACCATTTGTTAAAAAGGCTATCTTTCCTCTATTGAGGATTTTTGGTTCCTTTGTCAAAGATGAGGTGACTCAGTGTATCTGGAGTAGTTTCTGGATCTTCTGATCTACTCCATTGATCCTCAGGTCTGTTACTTTGCCAGTACCATGCAGTTTTATCTGGTGGCTTTATAGTTTCAGGTTCAGGATTGGGGGGGTTTCAGGGTGGGAGGAAAGGGGAAAAATTAGAATCAAGTCGTGTCATATTCTGGTACAAACTCTCAATGTTGAATGCGATGATGATGTGTATTCATAATGTACCAATAAAGATTAAATTTTAAAAAACAAAACAAAACGTGCTGCGTCTTCATCCACCTTGTTCACCAGATCTGAGACCAGGAGATTCTGGGCTCTTCCCAGAGTCAGAGAGACCTCGACGGGGAAACGCTTGCGATCAACTCAGGACATGGAGGCAGGCGGGACATCGCATGCAGACACTCAGGAAAGAGGACTTCCGAGTGCTGCAGAGCGGGGCAAGAAGGAGGGGATGAGTGTGTCTGAGCAAGGGAGGACTCTGAAGGAGACTCACAGTTACATGTCTTTTGCTGTAATCGCTTTTTAGTATCATGGAATACATTGCCAATCTTGTCAAAGAGGAGCAGAAACACAGACTTATGATACTGATGTTTATTTATTTATTTATTTATTTTTAGGTTTTTTGAGACAGGGTCTCACTTTGTGGTTCAGGCTGGCCCTGAGCTCAGCCTCAGACTCACATTACAGCAATCCTCCTGCCTCTGCCTCCCGAGTGCTGGGATTACAGACGTGAGCCACCACGCCCGGCACTGTGGTATGTGGTACTGGTTGCTGCTGGGGTGAGTCTCCACGCCCAGTATTGTATGTGGTGACCAGGGATTGAATCTGGGTCCTTAGGCTTGCAAGACAGGCACTGGAACCACTGAGCTAATTCCCCGGCCCCACTGATGTTTATTCTTTGGAATATTTCTATTGATGAACTATTTTCATTTTATGAGTTTCATTATATTAAACAATGATACTTAACAGTAAAAAATTTAAATAGATGATGGAATTTTTAATATTTATTGTTTATATAAAAAGCATCAAAATTTTCAACATCAACTGCTTTTGGGTGTACAAGGTCTAAAAAAGAACAACAGAAATAAATTCCTACATTAACTACAATGAAAATACTAGCCAAGCATGGTGGCTCTTACCTGTGATCCCAGCACTTGGGAGGCTGAGGCAGGAGAATCACTGTGAGACTGTGAGTTTGAGGCCAGCCTGGGCTACACAGTGAGTTCAAGACCACATGAAACCCTGTGTTCCAAAAAAAATAAAAGAAGTGGTGGCACACATCTGTGATCTCAGCACTCAGAAGACTGAGGCAGGAGAACTGCCATGAATTCAAGACCAGCCTAGGCTACGTAGTGAGTTTAAAGCCAGCCTAAACTACACAATGAGACTCTGTCTCAACAAACCAAAAATATATAAATAAATAAGAACAGAATTTTACAGAAAAAAAACTTTACTTCACTTATCATACCTAAGGCATGCTTCACAGAAGACAATAACACATTGCAGATACACTTTTGCTTAGAGTAACAGCACATGTGTTTAGTTTCTTGGCCTTTTTGTAGGACATACTTGACATCTTGCAACTCTTACAGTTTTGTCTGGAGGTTCTTTTATATTATACAATTCATAGTTAATAGGAACATAAAAAAATCAAAATATTAGATCTTAACATGTATTGCACAGTTAGAGTAATCAACATTTTCACATTCACTGTATACTTGCTTACAAAACGTAAAAGATAACATCAGATATAAATTTCTATAAGAACTGCAATAGAACTCTACAACGAAAATAGCCGTGGCTTCTCTCGTCCCTTCAAGGCAGTCTTCATACATGGAAAGCACATGCTCCGTGCACCAGTGTCCCTGACACCGACAGCATGTGTGTGCGGTTTTCCCGTCTGTTCTTGGAGGGCACAGCTGTTGTCACAGCGGGTCTTGGTGGTGCTCCCTGTCTGCACACCACCGCACTCCACCACTTCTTCGTGAGGTTCCTCGGGCAGAAACACATTGTTCCTTCTCTGCTGTGAATGATCTCTTACGAGGTCCTGTCCCAGTCCTCTAGGAAAACTGCTCTGTGGTACTGGGCACTTGTTATTTTCTTTGTAAACTTGCCACATGTGTCTAGGATTGAGTAAAGCACAACCATCAGCCAGTGCTTTGTGCTCTGAGGGGCATCAGAGTTGCCGTGCAACTCATCAGCAACCCCTACTCCGCTTTGGTTTTGTCGTAGAAGGTTCCATCTCAGGCTTCCGTCCCGTCGAGGTTTCCCCATCACCGTTTCCATCATGGTGCAATGTTGACATCAGCGGAACCACTGTTTTTCTTGACCATATACAAGACCAATGTTATACCTTTCTGAAATCTAAGAATTGTACTGTACAGTTCTCAGTCTGAAATTGCAACATCTCATTTAGAATTTCTGCTTTGGTCTGAGTACAGTTCCTGTGCTGGTCAACTTGAGTTCGGCCAGCAAACATAACATCCATTGGAAACTGATAAACTGATCATCCAGTGTCACATTCTGATGAGAATGACCAGTCTGCTCACATCATTCAGTTTATTAGTATATAGATGAGGACCTGACGGCTGAGTTCCAGGGTAAATTTTTATATTGAAAACATCATAAGTCTTCGCAGCTGCATGGGCATACATTTTAATGCCATACTGTGACCCCTTGCTTTTCCGTAAGATTTTTTGCATTCCTGTGATTACCATGAGAAATCCCTGCTGAGTATAGCAGGCTATGGACGTTTTCAGTTCAGCTTAGTGAAGTGTCATATTAAACATGTTTCTGAAGATGGCTGTGGTACACAGAGAACATTATACTTGTGTTTCACAACATTTTGTAGCATTACTTTTGTTACAGTTTCCAATACTGAATGGCAGTGTTGGCGTTCTGACCAATAGGCTTCACTCTTGCCAAGAATATATATATTTGGAACTAGGGATCAAATTCAGGACCTTGTGCTTGCAAGGCAGGCTCTGGAGCCACTGAGATAAATCCCTGGCTCTTCACTATTTTTTAGACCAAATTCTGACATTGGATCATTCTATTTGGCTGCAGGACCATTTTATATTTTGACTAGTCAAGTATGTTCTTGCATTGCTGTTTTCCTCTTCATCTGAATTCCTGTATCTGCATCCATCGAGTCTTGCTCCATTTCACTGTTGCAAGAACTTCAGCTCACATGGCCAAAGCATTATCATCTTCATCATCCACGCACAAGTAATCTGATCATTCATTTTTGAACTCTTCTAAAACTTGCACATCTGTTTTTCTCATGTACTGTTGTACTGAATTGGGTTATTTCTCCTGGAAAAATCAAAACAAAACTTTTAAAAACCAAATATTAAATGCACAAAAATTTAGCAATGAGAACTTCTTGGGTAAAACTCATTTGCTGTTGCTTCAGAGGTCCTGCACACACTTTGCTGTTAGCCTGCCAAGTAGTGTGTAGATGGGATTTAGCTTTCTCCAAGCGCAGCTACCATGAGCCACATACACTTTCCATTATGTAAAATATGCTTTCTTACAGGAGTGGCGTGGGTATATTTTACCCCCTGTGATGCTTAGGTAAGAATATGCAAAACCTGTTGGATGGAGCATTAAGTGAGTAAAAGTCAAACTTTTGCAGACATGCACACACACAGCCATCCATCATGCCAAGCGGTAGACATAATGATGATATCCCCCATGCAAGATGTACCGCTGGTTACTGTCATAGTAGAAAATATAGGATGGGTTGTTGTAACCCAATGTTATCCCCTTTAAACTTTCACTATAATTTTTGACTGTTCCCTACAGTCACTTTCTGGATTATTTATTCCATCCTCCCTGGCAGCTACTGTGGTCTGCTCCTGTCTTCCAGGGCCCTGTGGTCTTATGTTCTTGTCACAAGCAGAGGTTCCTGGAGAGAAGTTGACCCCATCCAACCCCAGAGCTCAAGTCCACATTGGCTATGGGTGCAGCGCATTCAGCAGAGGGATGTGGGGTCTCTATCTCATATAGCCCTGAAGCCTCAGGGCACAGAGGAGAAAAGCAGCCACAAGCCACCTAGAGTGTGTTCGTTTTGTTAAGTTAGGACCTCTCTACATGGCTCTGACTCAGGGCTAGGTCCTGTTCTGGGTACGTCAGATGCCAAGGCTCTGCGGGGACGTCTGTTTTACATCTGTGCCTTACCTGGCTTCTCTGGAAGGGACAGAGCTTGAGAGCAGGTCCTGCCAAATGGGGGCCAGGCCAAGCTTTGTCTGGACAGGCACAGATCGGTGCTGCTGTTACGTGGCCGCAGACCCCACAGAGTCTTGGCTGAGGAGAGGCCACGGGACATTGGCAAATGGCACAGGGGTCCTGTGTTATACTCAGTCACTCCCTCATGGATATCTGGGCACACAACACGACTTGGAAGCCACACATCAAACTTCCAGGTCACAAAATAGATCCTCCCT
Source organism: Petromus typicus (assembly GCA_004026965.1). Classification (NCBI taxonomy): domain Eukaryota; kingdom Metazoa; phylum Chordata; class Mammalia; order Rodentia; family Petromuridae; genus Petromus; species Petromus typicus. The sequence goes on from PVIR01000477.1 coordinate 107,933, forward strand.
CTCTCTTCCTCTCCTTTAGGTAGAAATATTAGAACTTGGTAAAGGTCAAGTGACCCCTGAGGCTTTGAAGATTAAAATAATTAAATACAGGGCTGGGGATTTAACTCAGTGGTTCTGGCGCCTGCCTTGCAAAGGCAAGGTTCTGAGTTCAGTCACGGATAACTACACAGCACAGTGTTGGGCATGATGACTTAGACCTGTAATCCCAGTACTCAGGAGGCAGAGGCAGGAGAACTGCTGTGAGTTCAATGCTTGCTTGGGCTACATTGTGAGCTCAGGACCAGCATTAACTACAAAGCGAGACCTTGTCTCAAAAAAAAAAAAAAAATTAAATAAATACAGTAGAATCCAGGGATAGCCAAGAGCAAAGAGCACAGATAAAGCTCTACAAGTACATAATGTCTCATGATCTCGATTTCTCCCACAGTCTTCAGGAAAACAAGCCAAAATACACATATGTAGGTGCCAGCCTTGTGCACCGAGCACATCGGGGCTTCTGCCCCTGCCCACAGCACTGCTGTGCCTGCTCCTAGTCCCTGGGGTCTCCAGTGAACACCTCTGAGCCGTGGGGTAAGATCCCAACCCTCATGGTGGCCTGCCGGTCCATCCACCTGGGAGATTGCAGCCGGCCTTGCTCCTGTCCCTGCCCCGTCGCCCCCCCGCCCAGCCTCAGCTCCACTCCCACTGCCCCAACTCCAGCTCCTGCACAGCTCCAAGTTCAATGGGATCCCCCAACTCCAGCTCTGAGGATAAAGGAGATGCCAGGATCAGGCCGAGTGCCTGGTACATCTCTTCTTCCATAGAATGTCATATCCAAGCACCTTTCACTGATTGGTTGACTGATTTGGGTATTTTGAGACAGGGTCTCACCATGGGGATCGCAGTGTACGTGAACCTTTGTTAGAAATCCTGCCTCTCCACAAAGGAGACAGTACTCAGGTAGGACAGCACTCAGGTTGCTCCCTACTGCACTAGCGGACTGCAGTCTGGCCTCGAGGCTCTGAGGCTACAGCTCCTGTAGGCCTGGACTGTGCATAATTCATGGCTGCTATTTTCAAAGTGCGATGAGAAATCGATAAGCGTCTAACACAACTGCTGGTTGTAGCGTCCCATCCCAGGTCACCGTCATCTGCGCCGCTATTCTTTGTGCAGAGCCGTGGATGCCTCTGTCGTTGGGAAGGAGTAACTGAGCTTGGGGAGGTTGTGACAACAGCAGCATTCTTAGCACATGGCCCAGAACTTCGGTAAGTCATTCGATGAACATTTGTCGAGGACCACTGTGGCCAGGCCTGCTGATCTGGGACAGACAGACGTGTCTCAGGTGCCATGAGCACCTGAAAGTGAGCACATATCAAAGACCAATAATATGGGAGTTGATGTCTTCAGTGAGGCTGGGCTGGGCTTCCCCTAGGTGGCAGAGAGCTCGTCTTATGCAGCAGGTCCTGGATTCAAATCCCAGCACTGAGCGGGCACAGAGGGAAGGAAGAAGCAGAAGTGGCACTTCTCCCCTCCTTTGGTTTGGAAGCAGACCTGCTCAGCAGCCTCCAGGCCTCTGACTCTCAACCTGCAGGTCCACAGTGGCCCAAGAGGAACTGGACATGGCGGCTGCCAAGGGGAAGTGCCAACCAGAGAGGACACAAGGGCCACCACCCGCCGCTGCCTCTGCTGAATACAGATGCTGCCTCGACAGGGTTGTTTCTTCGTTCAAAGAACTCACAAGTCGGTCGGATTGCTCTCGGGACTGAAATGCCTGGCTTGACCGCAGAATCGTCAGAAGTTCCTTAAGTGAAGACAGTGTCCACTCATTTAACTCAGAACTAGCCAGGCGTGGTAGCACATGCCCATAATTCCAGCACTCAGGAGGCTGAAGCCCCCACGTGAACCTCAGACCTGGGTGAAGCATCTGCTCTCCACAGAGGACCCCCTCACCTGCAGGAAGCTCTGTAAGAAAGCATCCTACCTGAGTGCAACAGCACACACCTGTGACCCTGCCACTCCAGAGGCTGAGGCAAGAGGATCTCGAGTCCTGGGTCAGCCCGGGCAATTTAACACGACCCCACTTCAACCCTGCAGGTTCCATACCCAAAAGACAGCCCTCCTTCCTTCTGACCCTATCTGCTGGGTCACCAGCTACCATCCGACTCCACTTGCAGCCTGAGCGGTAGATGGTAGCCTGGTTCGGGACTGTTTTTCTGATCTCCATTTCTGTCCTGGATCCCCAGGTCTCCCTGACTGTCCTGGGCACCCGGTCCCCTCGCAGACACCAGCTCCACAGGCAGAGCCTCCCTGGCCCAAGACCGTCCCTGCCCCTCTGTCTCTATCCTGGCCCGTGCCTGGGCTGACCTGGTCTCCTTCGCTCCCGACTGCACGGTTGTGAGCGTCAGTGACCCAGAGCTCTCTGGCGATGCCCACACACTGTGAGGTCTGCGCGTCTGTCCATTCCGGGGGACACCATCACCTTGCTCACCTCACCCTCCTTGGGAATTCCAGCAAGAGTACTTGGGGGGTCAGGAGGTCATTAGGTTCAAAGGGGGTCATGAGGCTGAATCTCAAGGTAAATTTGGACATGGTGGTGCATGCCTATAATCCCAGCACCCGGAAGGCTGAGGCAGGAGGATCACTTCAAGTTTGAGGCCAGCCTGGGCCACACAGTGAGTTCAAGGCCAGTCTGGATTACATAGATCTTGTCTCAAAAACAGAACCAAAAAAAAATTTTTTTTAATTAAAGATAAATAAATAATGGAAGGGCATGTCTCTGTCATTTAAAATCAGACCCAAGGCCAGCACCTGCAGTAACCAGCAGGCTGCCCAGAGGTCACTAGTTGCTGTTCATGATGGAGGCTGCGGTCACTCACCCGGGTCAGTCTGACACAGGGCCGGGCAGTGTCTCTACAGGACACAGAAGCTGCAGCCCACAGGCCGGGGACAACTGTACAGCAGATCCCAGGGCCCTGGGGACAGCGCCAGCTGTGATCCCACACTCGGGGAGGCTGAAGCAGGAAGATCACAAGTTCAAACCCAGCCTTTGCCACTTAACAAGACTGCCTCAAAATTTAAAAAGACAGGGCTGAGGGTGTAGCTCAGTGTAAAGGCTCTGGGTTCAAATGCCCATACCACAGGAAGAAAACAAAAGAAAGCTCTCTTGGCAAAGGCTGGCTGCCAGGCAGAGCAGGGTGGCGGTCAGTGCTTTCCCGAGGCATGACCGCTCGGTTATCTAAGTCCCCCCTCAGACTCTGTCCTCCGTGGTTGGATGTCACCCATGAGGAGGGTGACACCCTCTTCAGAGAAATAAGATTCTCTACTCATGTAAACAGCGAAGGCCTCGGGCAATGACCTCCACAGCCACGCCCTGAAGTATTATGGGTGGGACTCCCCAAGAACTGACTTTGATTTCTTTTTATCTTTATTCTTACCTCACAGAAGTGTTGGGCAAACAACCAGGCTGACCTCAAACTCACAGCAATTCTCCTGCCTCAGCCTCCTGAGTGTTGGATTTACAGGTGTGCACACCGTGCCCGGCTGGTTTCTGAACTCCGTCTTTGTTTATGGCCACACCACCCTAAACCCGCCCAATGTCTGGACTCTATCCTTGGCCTGAGTCGCACATCCTCAAATTTCTCATTTTCTTTTTCTTGCTTCCTTCCTCTATCTTTCAAATCTTTCTTTCTTAAACTCCTATCAAGATCCTGCTTCAGGGCTGAGGATTTGGCTCAGTAGTTCCAGTGTCTTCCTGGCAAGCACAAGGTCCCAAGTTTGATCCAGCTAACTACATACCACAATACCAGGTGTAGTGGTTCATGCTTGTAATCCCAGCACTGGGAAGGCAGAGGCAGCAAGACTGCTGTGAGTTTGAGGCTGGTCTGGGCTACATAGTAAGTTCAGGGACAGCCTGAACTACAAAATGAGACTCTGCCTCAAAAAAAAAAAAAAAAAAATCCTGCTTCTCTACTCATTCTGGAGTGGTGACACACACCTGTCATCTCAACACTCAGGAAGCTAAGGCAGGAGGATCGCTGTAAATTTGAAGCCAGCCTAGGCTACACAGTGAGTTCAAGGCTGGCCTGAATTGGGTTGTAAGACCCTGTATCAAAAACAGCAACAACAACAACAACAAAACCAAAGAAGCAGAAAGATCCTGCTTCTCTCCTCTCAACCTATAACTTGGCTTCCTATTATTTACTGACTGTTTGGTTTCTGAAAGAGGCTGACCTTGAACTCCGGGAACCCTCCTCCTTCAGCTTCCTGAGTGCTGGATGCTGGCAGGATGCATCGACCATGAACATCCCTGAGGTAAAATGTCCAGTTTGGTCAGGATCAGGTGGGATCAGCGGCCAGGATGCTGTTGTGGGTAAGACAAGCTGCATCCTTCTCCCAGCCCTCGGACTCAAGCCTGGTCACTCAGGAGCTGCTGACCATTGGCGACACCTGGCCAATGGTGCTGAGGAGTCCTGTCTGGCCCAGCAGCTGGGGCCCTGGCTCCTCCCCAGGGCTAAGTGGGGACTGGCGGCAGGTGTCACCAGGACTGGGGGCAAGGGCCTAGTGGCCAGCAGCAGCGGGCTATGACAGTCGGTCCTGGACTGTCCCCCATGTGGGCCCTAAGCAATGAAGACCCTGAGCACGGCGCTCCTGCACAGCCAAGAGCTTACTCGGGGACTTGTGCGCTTCCGAGTCTCAGGGTGATTTCTGTCGTAGAGGAATGTGTGTGTCTGTGTGCGCATGCGTGTGTGTAGGGATGGCCATAAAACCCAGCTGAGCTGACTCGCACAGGCTCAGTGTTCAGAAGCTTTTTAAAGTTAAAAACTCTGTGTTGCTGTGCTGGGGACTGAGCCCAGGGCCTCCATACTGAGCTGATTCCAGCCTTATCACTTTACCAAGGTAGCATCTTGCTAAGGTGCTAAGGGGCCCACGCTGGGGTTCCATGTGCCATCCCCCCCCGCTCAGCCTCCCGGGGCGGGGATCACAGCTGTGCACCACACTGCTTTCCCACGTTTCTTACTGCATCTGCGACCATCCCGGACTCTCGGACGACGGCTCTCCAAACAGCTTGACCCTGACATTCTTGTTAAGCTCTGCCTGCACGAGCCCCTCGTTTTAGCCGCTGGGATCCCTCCTCTAGTCCTTCTCACCTACCCTCGCAGTTGGAAACAGCCAAGCACCGGCAGAGCCCCATCTCCCAGAGCACAAATGTTTAATTTAGCCCCAGGCAACCTGTCCACATGATAAACGTGATGCGTTACACACACAAACACGCATGGAAAGAAAAAGACAGGACCACTGTGGGCAATGCCTTAAAGTGGTATCAAGAAGCCCTCAAAGATGCCTTGAGTTGCGGTCTGAGAGCGGAGGGTCCAGCAACCCCTCTGGGGAAAGTCGCCGGCTACTTCTGCACAGCAGGAAACACTGATCAGAAAGTACCGGGCTTCCATTCCTGACAGACACCCCGCCCCACACGCGTCCACCTCCGAAGCGCCCTGCCTGTGACACGCCCATCCCAGCGTCTTCGCCGCTCCGTAGCAGCTCTGGAGCTCTCCTTTGGGGTCTGTAGCGGCATGTCCTGGCTCCTTTGATGTCCTTAATCAACTCAAAATCTCTTTTATGGTCATTTTGGCTTTGGAAAAGAGCCAGAAGTCCACCGAGCGGTGACAGATCTGGTGACAGAGGTGGACGAGGACACGGAGCGGGGAGCATTTCTCATCAGCCCTCCCAAAGACCCTCAGGAAAGGCACCGGAGCTGCTGCAGGAGCGGACAAAATAAAATTAACATGGGCCGGCGTTGAGAGCGAGGGGGATTCTGAGGGAGACGCGGGGCGGTGTGTCTTTCACTGTAAGAAACTGTCAGCATGTAACCAGTCACATGTCACGTGTCCTGCTCACCACCCCTCCCCCACACAACTCACAGTGGCTCTGGGACAGTGGCAGTTTCCCTGATCTGCCCAGGCCCTGCCACTGCCGCCTGTCCTAAGCTAGCCCTGATCTGAGGTCGGAGGCTCCCAGTGAGCGAGGACAGGACGGGAAAGCCTCCGCTGTGTGCGGCCTCCTCACATGCCTGGTGATCGTCACTTTTAGGGTGACTATCACTTCCTGCGTGGGCCTGAGGACTGAAGCCAGGGCCTTCGCCCAATGTACATTCCTGGCCCTTGGTTATTTTTTATTTTGTGGCTAAACTGACAACATGCTAGAATTTTCAATTCTCCTGCCTCAGCTTCTCTGTAATTCACTATCAGGATGAGGAGTGCCACCAGGCCTGGCTCTCACCTGAAACTTAAAACCAAACCAACCCCCTCATGGCAGGGTCAACGCTTAGAAGGTGCCTGTGGCGATCTGTGGCTCAACTGAGTGGGAACCGAATGTGCTGGTTGCATAAACCACGGCGGGTGTGGGCACAGCGGGAACAGGTCTGTGCCTCGATAGATACGCTTACCTAACGTAATCAGTTTGTTCTATCAAACGGAAGACGTGCCTTGAAATTACAGTAATGTACTGGCTGAAAAATAACTGACCAGGACATGCTTACTACAAGATCTTTCTCTGAGAAAATCTAGCTCCATGGGGTGGGGGATTGTGATTGCTGTGCTTTTGATTCCAGTACAGGATCTCAATTTGTAATTCAGGTTGGCCTTAAACTCACTGTGTAGTCCAGGCTGGCCTCAAACACATGGCGATCCTCCTGACTCAGCCTCCTGAGTGCTAGGACGACAGGCATGAGCCACTACAGCCAGCCAAACTTTCAAACCATCAGCAGTCAGGAAGGGCTTCAGGGGCCCCCACCTGCTACAGTACAGGGTTCAGGCGCAAAACTTCTCTCCAATTTAAGGCGCAAAGACCACAGCGCTACTCTCCAGGCAGGGGCAGACCTTGACACACCTCCCCTCAGGGCCAAACCTCTGAGTCTGCCCCGCCAGTGTGCGGTGGATGATCCGAACCTGCCCAGGCATGGAGATTCCCCGGCATCTCTGCCCCCGGTGTAATACCGGGAGCAGCCCCGTCTTCTCAATCAGATCTGCGATCGCTGGCAGAACCTGCCGGCTCCAATTGCCATTTCCATTCGCTGCACCCCGGCCAACCGTTCCATTTGCGATTGCAGACTGGGCACCGCGCCCGGACTTTGTAAAACTGGAAAGAACTTATTGAAAAGGAAAAATAAATCCAAGGAAAATAAATGTCAATTGTCAGTGCTCTCTTCGGGGCTCTTACTTTTCTGTGGCTCTAAGGAGGCGTTTCCATCCCGTGACGTTGCGCCTTCGGCTGATTTCAAAGCGGTTTCACAGCGGGGGTGGGGGTGGGGGCGGGGGCTTTTGTTTTGTGACAACATCTCAGAGTTTTGGGAACTGGCTTGACTCGTCCTTTTCTGCCATCACCATGTTTAATAAACAAAGAAAAATGATTATGCAAAAGACAGCCACACCAGACACCCAGAGGTGCCTCATTATTTTTGTTGATTTATCTGGAAGTCCCAGGAGCAGTCCAAACACAAGGCCTCACAGGGAGGGGAAACAGCCTGAGCCAGCCTCGTGCAGTCAACACCCGCCCGGGTCCCTCCATCTAGTGAAGGCCCAAGCTGCCTCGATTGCTGGGAAGACCACCTAGCAGGTGAACAAACCTGAGTCCCGAGGAACCGGCTCCTCGGTCCCCGGGGGAGCAGCCCGCTGCGGGCCCTGGAGCCTCAGGGGAGCGCGGCGCAGCGCGGGCGCACTAATCCACGCTTTCCAGGTTTATTTTGGTTACGGTTTCGCAGCCTCCCAGACCCCGCACAGCGCAGGTGGCCGCGTGGTGGCGTCGCGGTGCCCGGGCGGACACTGACCTCGCACACTGGCCAGGTCGGGGCGGCGACCCCTGAGTCAGCGCCGTCGCCCCCGCTCCGGGTCCGGAAGCCGATCACGGACCGGCCCCTCCCTCCGCCGGCCCGGACCGGGAGGGGCCGGGAACTTTCCCGGGCCGCCGCCCCGCCTCTGCTTCTAAGCCCGGCGCGCGGGGTCGGCCGCGCTTTCTCGCGAGCGGCGCGGGGAGCGGAGCTGCGCGCTGCGCCCAGAGCCAGCAAAGGGCGGTGAGTCGCGGGGTGCGCGCCGCGGGAACGCGCGCCGCGCTGCAGCGGCCACGGGCGGGGCTCAGGGGACCGGACCGGCTGCGACCCCGGGAGAGCGCGCGAGGCTGGCCGGGTCCTCGCTGCTCGGGGCGCGCAGAGCCCGGGCGGGGCGGTAAGGAGGACGGGCACTTGGAGGACAAGGAGCTGGAGGACTGTAGGGGCCGCGGGGAGGCGCGCGCGGGGCCCCGATCCCGGATCCCCGATCCCCGATCCCGGATCCCGGCCCCAGCCGTGCTCCAGGGCTCCCGCGGGGCTCGCGGCTCATTCATTAGCGCCTGCATCTAGGGTCCTCGGGCCGCGGTGCGGTCTCAGGTGACGCCGTGATGACACCGGGCGGGGGCGGCAGCAGGCGGGGACTTTACGGTTTATTCCTGCGTCCCCGGCCGCGCCCGCCTGTGCCCGCGCGCCCGGCGCTGCTCAGGAGGGGACGCGGGTGCCCGGCGGGTGGAGTGTGGGACCGGGTTCCCCCGAGGCCGCGCGGTCCGCCCCGCGACCCTGTGGATTTTGTTTACTAACCCCGCGTGCCTGTCGCGAGCCTTGCCACCCTAAAATCACTGCATACTCGTCCACAGGCTTGCCGAGTTGGGTAGAGCCCCCGCTCGGGTTTCCGGCTCCGCGTGGGCTTCTGGCTCAACTTTTACATTACTCTGTGTCCCCCTGGTCCGCATTCCAGACCCCAGCTCCCAGGGGTCCCCAGGGATAGCAGATAGCGTGAGCCAGAAGAGTGGGATTGTGCCTACCGGCCTGAGGATGCAATTAAGTAAAGGACTCGAGCGACCAGCGAGGAGCGGGGCTCCCGCACCGAGGCTGTGGGTCACTCTCTCCGCGGACCGTGGAGAAGCGCGCTGCGGCCAGCGAAGCCCCCTGCGCCTCGAGCGCCCGCCGGACCCGGGGCGCACTCCGTGCGGTCCGGCCGAGCCCAGGCTTCCTGAAGCTCCCTACGCGGCACCCGGAGGCCGGGCCGCCCTCTGTCAGGAGCGCAGCGGGTCAGCCAGGAGGCCTTGCGCCCCACACGGTGCTCGCCTCCCAGGGCGGCCAGGGCGCCTCACTGGCCCTCTCCCTGCGTGGCCGCTGTTGCTTCACGACCAGCTTAGGTCTCGCCCTCCTTCTGAGCTAATATTTAACTTGGTTTCCTTAGTTTCGTTTTAAGTCGAGCTGGTTGAGTGAGGAACCTGAGAGAGCTCGCCCACCTCCAGGGCTGAGCTGCTGCCCCTCGGTCGCTGTCCTGGAACCGGTAAGAGCTGTGGAAAAGCTTAGAAACCCCGCAGCGCGTGCTGGGGGACGCAGGCGAGCGATCCCTCAAATCTGAGACAAACTTGGAGGGTGCTGGTCAGGGGCCCAGGAGACCCGGACCCAGCAGGTGATGGGTTCACTGCGCTGCTTTTAGCAAGTTACTCTAAAAACTCTCTGGGGTGTTTGTGGGTCTTTAAAATAGGAGGAAAGATAGAGATAATTCTGCATCCATTAAAATCGACAGTGGAGTGCAAATGACAGCCCGACCTTCAGGGGAGTTAGGGTCTTCTCTGGGGCTCGAACCTGGGCCTTGGTACCTAGCTCCAGCTCCGGAGACAGTCTCACAGCCTGGCTGTCCTCCGGCCTCAGCCTCTCAGCGAGGGTACGGCAGGCATGGACTTCCAGGCCCAGAGTGGAGATGTTTTTCTTATTGCCTGTTTTTCCTTACTTTTAAGGAAGAGTTTCTAAGAACTTGGAGTTTCCTACTGCAGAGTAGGTTACTGACTGACCCAATCATATCCTCTTATGGAGGAATCGAAGGCTGAACTTCTAGAATCAGAAACGATGCTTCCTGTCTTCGCTGAACATTCACCAGCAGCTGCCTGTGCACCCCTGGGGCGTGTCCTGGGCCGTGGGCGGCCCCGTCCCGTCACTGTCACTGCCCCTGCGACTCATTGTCCCGTGGGCACCAGCTCTGGGCTGGTCAGGAGAGAGTCGGGGGTGTGGGCAGGACAAGGACAGGCACTGGCTGCTCCCCTGGCTTCTAGAAAGGCTCATAGGCTTCTGGCCCCGTGGTGCAGCGGTGCCCTGCTTTCCCGGCACAAGCACTAGGGCAAGATTTAGCCCTGAGATTTCAAGGTTCCAAGTCAGCTCACTGAAGCGTGACCCGCAGGGTTGGTCTGGCCTGTCCCAAGACTGACTTAGTTGTAGCACAAGCAGTGTGTGACACTCTAAGGTGACCGCAGTATGGCCCTACTGTCACTTCCTTCTACAAATCCTACAAGTGTGGGTAGAGCGCCACCTCCCACTCCCAGAGTCCCCTCCGTGCCAAGCTGGGGGACCCAGTTCACTGTGGGCAGACGGTGTGCCAGCCGCTGCTCCCCTCTCCGGCCTTTGTGCCCATATCCAGCCTCTGTGCCCATGCCCAGCTGGGCAGGAGGCGCACTTGGGAAGCCTAGGTGGAAATGAAGTCGCAACTGTAAAGTCACCCCGCAAACCTGACTTGCTTTCTCCATACTTTTTCTAGCCCTTTTCCACCCAGATGTGGACATAACGTCTCTGAGATGCTCACGTGGCATCATCGTAGCGTTCTCTTTTTTTGTTTTGTTTGAGATAGGTTCTTGCTCTGTGGCTCAGGCTGGCCTTGCACTCACAAGGATCCTTCTGCCTCAGCCTCCCCAGGGGAGTCGCCCCAGGCCTCTCTTTGTTGTTTGACTGGGACAGTCCCAGCATTGAGGCTTCTGGCACCTCCCCAGAGCACACAGGAGCATTATCCAGGGCTGATGGGGCGACCAGGGAGGCAGGCACTTCCTCAAGGAGCTGTGGGAAGACAGTGGCCAATTCTGCAGTCTGTCTGTAAAGAGCAGTTTCACACCTTTTTGTCAGCTCAAAAACCAGAAATGAAGCAAGCACAGTCCCCCTCCCTCTCCGAGTGCTGCTTCCAGACCTGGAAATTGTTCCGTGAGACACCTGCCTGCCTCAGCCTCCTGGGCCTGCGCTGCCTGAGGAGTCACTGGGCAGTGGTTTGGATGTTATTTTCCACTGGGTTGCTTTGTTTTGCTTTCATTTTTAAAAGTTGGTCCACTTTCTTTGGGATTTATTCTTTTTCCACATTTTCAGTACGGATAGTGGTGGGTCAGTTCAGCGCGCTGCATTCTCGAGGATTTGCACATGCGTGTCATGTGCTGCTGAATTCTTCACAGAGACTGAAGGAGCCAGCTGTGGTGGTGCAGGCCTATAGATCCATCGCTCTGGGAAGCTGAGGCAGGAGGCTGGCACATTCAAGCTCAGCCAGGGGACTTCACAGCTTAGCGAGACTTGGTGTGGCAGGCCCTGAATTTAGTCCCAAAGGATTGAGGGAAGCAGAGCTGGGTCTGACCTGAGCGTGGCTGGGAGGGTGACATTTGTCTGCTGCCTGAGGGGCCCTGCTGGAGCTGGGGTCTCATGTGTCTGGAGTGCTGGCCGGGAGGACAGAGGCGCCCTAGACACAACCCCCTTCTGGGGGACAGCTCTGAGCCTTACCGGAAGCCTTACTCTCGTTGGATGGCATGTTTCTGCCGAGCGGTGTGCGACATCTCTCTATGTCCCCGGCTGGGTCCCAGTGTCCCCTCCTCCTGCCCAGCTTGCTGACCTGGAGCTGGAGACCAGTGGTGGGTGCCAAGCTGGTGCCAAGCTGTTCCCTGCAGCCACCATCTGCTGCCTCTCCACAGCCCGCCGAGCGCATCCGAGCCCAGCCCGCAGGCGTGGTACCATCGCCCCACTGCCCTGCACGCAGTGGCTTCTGTCGGGGCCCAGGACGGTCCCCACATAGCCGCCACTGTCCGTGCCGCCCGCATCCAGTTCTGTGGCCGCCGGGCCTCAGTAGTAACAGAGGGCATTGTTAGGGCATGGGAGCTGTCCCTGTGGGGTGTTGTCTGCACTGCCCTCCACACAATATGCCCTCTGTGGTGGCCGCATGGGGCTGCGGGCATTTACAAGGCTAATGAACGAGCTGCCAGGGTCGCTGTCAGCTTGGTGCCCTTAGCTTCCCCCCTTGGTGTCTGATGCAGGGCCTGGCCGTGCCCCCTGCTGGCCTTGAGATCTTCCTGCCTCAGCCTGCCATGGGCTGGGGCCCTGCTCCTGCTCTGGGCCTCCAGCGTCTCCCTCTTGCCGCCCAGCTATGCCCTGCACTCTGGAGGGACACTCACCTGTCCAAAGGAGCCGTCCCCCTATGTGGCACTCTGGAGGGACACTCACCTGTCCATAGGAGCCGTCCCCCTATGTGGCCGCCGGGCGGGGGCAGCAGTGGCCCTATGGCTCCTGGTGCACCAAAGCCCAACTGTGCAGGAGGTGCGACCGGCCGACCCTGCTCTGCTCTTCGCTTTGGCTTAAGAAACAGTCAGGCCCTTGCTCGCTGGGGCGCCGGTTTTCTAGTGACTGGCAGAGATCCTGGGCTCATAACGGTTCCCCAGAAGGGTGGCACCCCGGCACCACTGCGCGAAGGCTGCCCCAGGAGGGTGAAGGCTTCCGGTCAGCGACTGTGACCTTCCGATTGTCCCAGATGAGCGTTGTGGCACAGGAGGCTGAGGCAGGAAGTTGAAAGGCATAAGCTCGGCCTGGGCACCTCAGCGGCTCGGCAAGACTCTGCCTCCCTCACAGGAGAACCTGAGACAGGGCTGGGACGTGGGCTCCAGCCCCATTGCCCACCCCAGTGAGTCTGCTCATCCTGAGCTGCCAGGGCGGCACAGCAAATACAGGTGGCCTTGGGAGAGAGTAGGGAAGGGGGTCAGTTGGAACCTTAGCCCAGTGGGACCTGGCTTGGACTCCCGCACCAGCTGAGGAAAAGGGTCTTTGTTCCTGGCCCTAACTCCACTTTGATGGTATTTTCATGTCATGGAACCAGCACCCCTCGGCCCTTGCCAGCCCTGGGAGGCGGCCTGTCTCCAGCTTCCCAGTTTGGACATTTGCAAGACTTTACTGCACCTGGTCACTAACAGCGCTGGATACTCCTGAGTGTTACACCCGGCCCGTGTTAAAAGTGAGGAACACAAACCAAAAAGTAGTCCTCGTGGTCTTGGAGTGAGCAGGGCCACTGGGTTTTTGTGCTTTTCCTGTTTGAACTGGGGCTTTTGCACTCAACAAGCTCCAGCTCTAGCCCCTTCTACGTCTTTTATTTTGTAACAAGGTCTCACTAAGTCACTCAGCTGCCCAGGCTGGACAGGAGCTTGTATCCTCCTGCCTCAGCCTCTCGGAGTGCTAGGATGACAGGCATGTGTCATTGCGCCTGGCTGTCGCTTGACATCTGGCTTGAGGTTCCTTCTGCAGCGTTGAAGTGTTTGCTGCGCTGGCCTGGAACTGGTGCGTTCGCCGGTTCTTGTCCTGGGAAGGGGCCTAGAGTAGGGCTGTGCTGGCACAGGGGCCTCTAGGCCAGTGGAGGATGAGCGGGGCCTGCGGAGACTGGCGTCGCCATTCGAGAGGTGGCATCTGGCTATTTTTTATGTTTGTTTCAAGAAATGAAATCAAGGAAAGTGCAGGATGTTGCTGATTTGTAGGAAATGGGTAGGAAGTGGTGTGGTGGTGCACGCCTGTAATCCCAGCACTCAGGAAGCTGAGGCAGGAGGGTTGCTGCAGATTTGAAGCTGGCCTGGTCCCCACAGAGTTCCAGGGCAGCTTGAACTGCATAGCAAGAGACTCTGTCTCAAAAACAAAGACAAAATACAATGGAAAAAAAATGGGCTTAATGTTAGCTGGGTAGTTGGGTCACACACAGTAGTTTCAGGGGAAAGAATGTGTTGTGTAAAAGTATAAAAAACTTTATAAACTCAAGCCATTTATGTAGGTTGCTTTTATGTTTGCAGTTTCGGGGTTTTGTTGGGGGGGTTTGGTGGTGTTAGGTTTAGACCAGAGCCTTGCTGATGCTGGGTAACACTATCACTGAGCTACCTCCCTGGGCCTTTCATTGTGTACTTTGATACAAGGTCTCCCAGAGTTGTTCAGGCTGCCCTTGAACTTCTACCCTCCCGCCTCGGCCTCTTGCATGCTGGGATTACAGGCAGGTACTACCATAGCTGGCTCACGTTTGCTACACGGTTAAAGTGTTCTTTTGAGTTGTTGGTGAGGGATATAATGGATGCTCCTGTGTGTTTAGGAAGGCAAAGACTAGAAACGTTTGCCTGAGGCAGAGACTGGGGCCTGGGACATCTGGCTTAGAGTTATCAGGCGGCTCCAAGCTAATCTTTCACTGTCCTGCGACCTGCCCTGGTGTGGTGGCATTAGCAGGAACTTTGGCCCTGGTGTGTTCTGAGCTGCTCCTGAGGCGTCCCCCAGAGGAAGATGTGCCTGGGGCCTGGAGTTCAGGGTGAGACAGAGAAATGGCTGCAAGGGTCGGAGACAGAGCTGGGGGAGGAGCAAGGGAAGAGGTGGAGGCGAAGGGGACAGCAGGGCCTGGTCGAGCCTGGGACCACGGGCTGTTGGACAGCGTGGGAATCAGTCCTGAGAAAGATGGCGGTGCCCCAGCAGTCTCCGGTATGTTAGCTTTGTATGCTGTTTTTTTCAGCAGAGTCTCACTGTAGACCACACTAACCTCAAACTCCCAGTGATCCTCCTGCCTCAGCCTCCTGAGCACTGGGATCGCAGGCGTGCGTCACCATGCTTGACGGTGACATCTCTGGAAGGGCTCTCTGCCATCGCCGCTCTCAGGAGGCTGAGGCTGGAAGATTCCTTCGAGTTCAAGGCTAGTGTGTACTACAGATCAAGATCCAGTCTCCAAAGCTTTCCTGCTCCACTCCCTTGGTCCCCGTCCTTGTCCTTCTGCCCAATTACCCCGTTGCCATGGGGATGCAAGTGCAGCTGAGGGAGGAGGAGTCTCCAGGTGAGGGGAGGCCGAGGGGACTTGAATCTTGTTCCCCTTTGAATGTCCCCAGGAGCAACAGTGGTTGCAGTTGCTCAAGATGGGCACAGAAATGTCTGGGTGAGGTTGTTTAGATCTTAGAAAACACTGACTTTCCTTAAAGACAGTCTCAATATTTTCTTTTTATGTGGATTGATTTTTTTTTTTTTTTTTTGAGACAGGGTCTCACTTTGTGGTTCAGGCTGGCCCTGAGCTCAGCCTCCAACTCACATCACAGCAGTCCTCCTGCCTCTGCCTCCCGAGAGCTGGGATTACAGGCATGAGCCACCACCCCCGGCACTGTGGTATGTGATACTGATTGCTGCTGGGGTGAGTCTCCACGCCCAGTATTGAATGTGGTTTCTAGGATCAAACTCGGGCCCTTGCACTTGCAAGACAGGCGTAGGAACCACTGAGCTAAATCCCCAGCCCTTTATGTGGATTTTTGAAACATGGTCTCGCTGTGAGCTTAGGCTGGCCTCAAATTCCAGGGATGGTGCTGACTCAGGCCCCTGGGTGGTGGGATGCCAGGTATGCGCCTCCATGCTTGGTTTAATTAAAGAAAATCTTAATGGAGGATTCTAGTTTTATTGGAGAAGTCCCTACTATAATCTTTGCTCTTTGCCTTTAGGTTGTACCATTGAATTAATGATATGTTGTCAATTTGAACAAAATCTTTTGTGGATATAATCTTTAAACATTCTCTTTTTCTGAGAAACAGTCTCCCAGTTAACTCAGGCTTGCCTTGAGCTTGCTAGGAGGCCTCAGTTCGCCTCCAGTTTGAAATCCTCCTGCCTCAGCCTCCTAAGTCCTGAGATGACAAACATGAGCCGCCACTCCGAGCAAGGTCATTATTTTTCAAGCTCTGAAAAATCATGACCTGTTCAGAGTCTGAGAGTGGGTATGGTGACTCACGCCTATCAACAGCACTCAGGAGGCAGAGGCAGGAAGATTGCCTGAGTTCAAGGTCAGCCTGTACTACCTGGTGAGCTCATGATCAGCATGAACTAGAAAGTGAAACCTCGTTTCAAAAAAAACCAAAGCAAAACAGAATTTGACCTGAAGTCCTGGCAGATTATCTGATAGGCTGTATCCCAGGGAGATCTTCGAGTAGCAGCTAGAGAACCTCCCATCCAGGCCACATCTCTCAGGGTTTGTACCCAGTGGAGCCCTGGTGGCCTCAGTGCTGGGGAGGATCCACACTGGTGAAGGAAGATGCAGTGAGAACCAGCCTGGGAGGAAGAGGGAAGGAGCGCAAGTGTGTCTGAGGAGCAGGTACCCAGGAAACCCAGGTTTTTGTTCCTCCTCTGCGAGGGCAGCCCAGCCCAGCTTGGCCCTCACAGCCAGCTGTGGACCCCGAGCAGGCAGGTCCTGGCCAGCTCCCTGGCTGAGCCTGTTTCTCTGGAAGCTTCCAACTACTCTGTGCCTTGCCTGACCAGCAGTGTGCACTCTTCCAGTGAACCTGTGTGACACTGCACGTTCTCCAGTGTCCTGACCTATGCCGGGCGCTTCCCTCAACTTCCGCTCCTTATGCCAGGCACACTGCAAAGTTTTAATGTTAAGACAGGGTCTCATCAAATTCCTAAATTGTCCAGGATGAGCTCAAACTTGGAATCCTCCTGCCTCAGCCTCCCAAAGTGGTTGGATTACAGATTTGGACAACTATGCCCAATAAGAGTTTGATTTCATGGGCCAGGGATTTAGTTCAGTGATGCAGCAGCTGCTTAGAAAGTGCAGAGTGCTAACTTCGATCCCTAGTACCTGAAAAAAAAAAAACCCCACTAAAAAACAAAAACAAAAACAAAAGTTTCATTTTGTGGCTTCCCCTTGTCTGGTGAACACACCAGAGCCTCAGAGCTGTGGGAGATAAGGGAGGATGAGCATGTAGTTGGGAAACCTGCAGTCAGACTGTATGGCACACGGATTGGCCAGATAACTCTCGGTTACAAGAGAAATACAGAAATTGAAGCCCAGCATTCAGGAGGCTGAGGCAGGAGGATCTCCATGTATTGAAGGCCAGTGTGGATTATGTAATAGCTCAGGGCCTGCCTTGACTGTATACTAAGATCTTGTCTCAGAATAACATGCACCAACTATCACACCCAGCTTACAGGGACACGTTCATGACAGTTTCTTTTGAACCCCTCCCACTGCTACCACCAAATTCGCTTATGAATTGAATTTCTTGTTTCATTTTTACTTGGAGTTTTATTTCTGTCTTAAAAAACAGGATTTTGTCCAAGCAAGGGTAGTGAAAAGAGTAAATATGTCTGTTCTTTCAGCTTTTTCAACTTTGTAACTATGCTACTTTAATCCGAAAGGCCTCTTTAACACTTGGTCATCAGGAATGGCATCTTGCTAAAAAAAAAAAAAAATCTGAGATCTCAGGATGAATATTTTTATTTAATTACAAACCCTCAATTCCACACACAGTGACTACAAAGAAAAATGAGCTTCAGTGTTTGGGTATTTAGTTGGATTTTTTTCTTTTACTTTTTTTTTTTTTTAGACAGGGTCTCACAGTATAGCCCAGGCTTGCCTCAAATTTGTAGGAATCCTCCTGCCTCAGCCTGCTGAGCCCTGGGATCACAGGCAGGTGCCACAATGTCCAGCTCTGCATAGGGCCATTGTAAATGCTATTTCCCTTGGCCGAGCGCTGCTCTGGTGCCTGTGAGCGGCAGGTTCTGCACTCTGCAGCCACGCCCCACGTGACCAGATGGAGCTGGTCAGAGAACCCTGCAGACCACCCCACATCCTGCAGCAGGACTGCACATTCCACTGTGCATTTCGCAGGTACTGGGAGAACTCAGTGTCGGGGAAACACCTGAGTGGTAACAGCGGGGGCCACGGAAGTGCTGTTGACCCTGCCCTGGTCCTGCGCGCTTTGTAAATGTGCTGTGTCAGGCCTTGGACACACACGGTCGCGCTTCTTTGAACTTTTCTGTTCGTCCACTGTTGTGCCACACTGTCCCAGGGCGTCTCTCTCCCTCCCTTCAATTCAGCCACTTCACTTTTGCAAATAAATAGGAGACTGAGTTTCCAGTGCAGAAACAGCCCTGAGCCGGCAAGGGCAGGTCTCCGGGTGACTGGGGCGCACATCCCATCGCACAGTGCATTGTGGGAATGTGGTACCTGGGCTCACGCAGCGGCGGCCTCTGGGTCCTGTACAGTGAGCTCTGCGCGGCCGAAGCCGGGGGGCCAGGGTGTGGCGGTGGGAATGTCCTTAACGCCGCCTCCCCTGCGGCTGTTCTCAAGTCCTTGCAGCTGCAGGCTGGTGCTCGCCTGGCCCCGGTCCTTGAAGGCCCGGCCGGGGAGGGGGTGCGGGGATGAGGTGCCGTGTGCCAGAGCCCTGAGTTCTGAGGAACCCGGGAGTGCTGTCATGTGGTTCCGTGGAGGGCCGTCCTGGGGGCCAGTACAGTGAGCGCATGAGCTTCCCAGGGATGGGGGCACAGGCCTGTGCAGCGCCCCGGCTCTGCCCAGGCGGGTGCATAGGGACTCTAGAGCCAGTGGTTTCCTGAAACGTGGTGGACGTGGAGTTGGAGTCTGTGCCGCCCCCCGCGGAGCCCGACCTGAGCCACTGGCCCCTCCGGGGTGGTGGCCATACCTCACTGGTGTTTGGCTCCTGAAGGCCTTGTCACCAGTGTGGGTCAGGACTCCTTCAAGACAAAAAGTAAAGCATATCCTCCCAGACTCCTTTATCTTTAGGAAAAATCCAAATATAGTCAGGCAAGAAGGCTTGGCACGGCCACCTCTTCTCAGCTGAGCGGAGTTTCTGACCCTGAGCATGGGAACAAGAAACACAGTGAGATCCTGGTCTGCGTGGCAGCGGGGGCAGCACTTACGGCCGCACACATGAAGCACCCCCGTGGTAGAATGGAGACTATTGGATGAGGAGAGAAGACATGTTTCTAAGGGGCTCTGGTGGGCCAGGGACGTAGCCCGGTGGCTGCAAACCTGCCTGGCCAGCTCCAGGTCCTGAGATTGTTCCTGGTACCAAAAATAATTTAAAAACAAAAATAAAAGAAACTAATAGTTTGGTAACCATAAGGCCAAAGTGAAGGAGCCAGGATTTCTTTGTAGAGATGAGAGCGGACAAGGACACTTTATATCGGTTGCAGCTGTGTCCCCTAAGAAGGACATTTACACAAAGGGACAGAAACTCAAATGACAGCAGCAAAAAAATCCCTTGTCAGATGTGGTACATGCCTCAGGAGGCTGAGGCAGGAAGGCCCCTGTGTGTTGGATGTTGGCCTGGGCTACAAAGTGAGAATTAGTCTAAAAAAAAAAGTCTTCCTCAAAAAAAAAAAAGAACACCTTCATTACTGTTCCCAGCATGTGTATATGTGAAAGGCTTTTTAAAAAGCACTTTCATTCTTTTGAATGTTAAGTACATGGAAATGACTAAAGATGTTCACATTATAAAGTGTTAGGGGCAGATAGCCACCATTGGGGTCTCTACAAGACTCGAGCCCAGTGCTGTATTGCCGTATTCTAGGATTCTGGCTTCTGTGGGGCCAGCAGATGCGCCATCTCCACTCTGGTGTCGGCCAGGCCAGTAGGACTATCTGTTTCTCTCTTTTGGTTCTGGAGAGGGAACCCTCAGTTTAAGAGCTGCTGACAATGTGGGCACCGATCTCATTACAGGAAGGAATGAAGCATGGTCGATGCAGTGGCACACACCTGTCAGCCCAGCACTCAGGGAGGCTGAGGCAGAAGGATTGTGAGTTTGAGCCTAGCTTGGAAAATTTAGCAACTTAGTGAGACTCTGTCTCAAAGTGTGAGGAATTAGAAAGACGTGGACCTGAGGCCAGGGGACACCCTGGCCCGGTCCCTACCAGTGAGAAAGGGAAGTGTGCGGAACGTCTTTTTGGCCTGGATGCAACCCGCCCGGTGACTCAACCTCTCTGTGGATAAGCACAAAACTATTCTGCTGGCTGCGAGCGAGGTCAGCGTGGTGACTCAGCCTGGCGCTGTGGAGGTGACGGCTCTGGTGTGGATGATTCATGACAGCCTCGGACGTCCGGCCCTGTCCAGTGCAAGTGCAGCCGATTCCAGGAGTAACAGTCAGTCTGGAAAGGTTCCAGAGAGGAAAAGGAACGTCTTTGCTTGGGTTCCAGGCACCTGCCTACTCTGCCTTCTGAGTTCTTCTGTCCTGTTTTGTTTTGTTCTGGTTTCACTCTGTACCCAGGCTGGCCTGAAACTTTCCTCAAGCCTCCCACTCAGCCTCTAAGGTGTTGCCACCATGCTGGGCTCTCAGCAGGACAGAGACCAGTCTCAGGCCACGCAGAATGGACCGGGCGGTCCGGCCTCAGGCCGACCGTGGGCTGGGGAGGGAGTGTCCGGCCTTGTCCCTGGCAGCTGCCCCCCACTCCCCGTGTTGCTAGGCGACTGAACCGACTCAGGCCACTCCCAGGTGCTGGCCCAGCCACCTGGGCATTCCAGGAAATGAGCCCCGCCGTGCCCGACAGGATGGGCACTCCTGGCCAGGAGCAGAGTGTTGGGAGCTGGCCGGAAGCTGTGGTCACAGGTGGGGCCATGTGACCTGGGGGTGGCGGCTCCCTGGGCTGGGCAGAGATGCAGGGCTGGAGCAGCAGCCCAGGCCGGAAGGCACAAGACCACACGAGCCAGCTGTGAAAGGGACTCTGGACCCAGTGCCAGCTTTGAATCCCGTCCCTCCCACTTGGATATCTGGGTTCTGATCCAAGTGGACCCCGTCGAGAGATTGGTGTTTAAAGTTACAGAGGTTGTAACACACGTCATCTAAGAAAGTACTCTGAGGATTTCCACAGTTACATTTTTTGAAGATGAGAAGCTAGGGTTTTTCTGGATGTGGCACCTTCCAAGGTATTTGTGATATTCTGAAGCTAAAACTCTGATTTTGTTCTTTTTGCTTTTTTGATTTTTTGAGACAGCTTTGGTCAGAATTGCAAGAGCTTCCTGCCTCAGCCTCCGAGTACAAGGATTAAAGATGTGTAGCACTACACCCAGCTGTTTTCAGGTTCTTAAGACAGGATATCATTTTGCAGTTCAGGCTGGCCTTGTACTCAAGTAGGCAATCCACCTGCCTCAGCCTGCCAAGCACATGGCAAGTGGGGGGGGGTTGTTGTTGTGCTACCTGTCGTGGTTTTAGGTTCTGTCCTGCTTTTGCTGGGAGATATGAGGATTTAAACCTGAGGTGACCCACTGGGCAACACGCCTCTGTGCCTGGCACACCTGCCCCTGCTGACTGACTGGGAGAAGAAGGCCCTGAGGTTGATTGGGAAAGCTGAGATCCCAGGGCCGGTGTTTGGGCCGAGGTCAGGCCTGGCCGGGGACACAGGGCAGCCCGGCCGCAAACTCTGTGGGTCCTGAACCTGCCTGGGCCCAAGCAGGGCTTGGGGTGGTCAGATGCCAGGGGACCACAGCCAGCTGGGAGAGTGGAGGGGCACGGCTCTGTGGTCAGGACGAGCTGCTTCCCCAGAGACAGACGAGACAGACGAGACAGACAAGGCGGTAGGTCATCAAGCCAGGCAATGTTACTCTTTTTGTGTATGTTTTGCTTTGTTTTGTGTTGAGACAGGGTCTCACTTTGTAGTTCAGGCTGGCCCTGAAAGCCTAGGCCAGCCTCCAACTCACAGCAGTCCTCCTGCCTCTGCCTCCTGAGTGCTGGGATTATAGGTGTGAGTCTGTATTGTGGTATATGTGGTATATGGTTACCAGGGAAGGGGATCGAACTCTGGACCTTGAGTTTGCAAGGCAGGCACCGGAAACACTGAGCTAAATCTCCAGTCCCCTTGTTTTTTGAGACAGAATCTTGATATGGAGCCCAGACTGACCTTGAACTTGTGTGATCCTCCTGCTTCAGGGCCAGCATGAGTCACCACCCTGGGGCCCTGTGTATTTATTTTGGTGTTTTTTTGTTTTGTTTTGTTTTGTTTTGAGACAGGCACTCACTAAATCACTAAGTTGCCAGGTTGGGCTTCTCCTGCCTCAGCCTCCCAGAGGTCAGGAGTAGAAGCCCCACCACATGCGACTCAGAAAAGCATGTTTGACACTACTTTAAACACAGCTGTGGTCAGCAGTGTCATGTTATTTGTCACTTCCGTCCCTCACCCGGCTAATGGCCAGTTAGTAACACGGCACCCTCCTGCCTGCCACATCTGGTGTGGCCTTGAGCCCCAGTAGCTTTCCGCTGCTTCCCTCACTTCCTTCTTGCCGCGCCGTCGGGAGATGAACTTTCACCTTTAACCTCTCCCGGTGACTTGCTGTAGTTTCAGCACCTTCCTTCTTTTCTAATGACCCCAAGCTAGGAGCTCTGCCTGCTATCCCAGCATGGAAGGCTGAGGCAGGAGGATCACTGGAGTCTGACACCAGCCGGGCTACAGTGCATTCCTGCTCCAGACAGACAAGTCCATCTTCTGCTGGCTCCAGCCCTAGGCTGTGCTTTCCCTGCTGCGTCCCGAGCCAGAGTCAGGAGGGGACCATGGCTGATTCTCGGTTGCTTTTATCTCTGGAGGCTTTGTGTGGCCACAGGAATGCAGACAAGAGGGGAAGGGAGGGGACCTGGGGGTGTGCTGCTCAGAGGGAGCCGGTCCTGTCTAACCCAGCTCAGTACTGAGGGAGACTCGGGTCACCTGGAGACGCCTGCTGTGATTCCCACCTCAGGGCCGAAGCTGGGTATGAACCTTCCTGAGGTTCTGGAATTAAAGCTATTGGATGTAAACGGAGCTGGATTAATTGGTTTCTGAGGTCACCAAGGGCATGAGGAGAGGGCTGCAGTCACTGAGGGGACGTTGTTCATTGTCTAAATAGACCCGAGGGAGCTGGGTGTCGTGTCATCCATGTGTAATCCAAGTACTCGGGTGGCTGAGGCAGGAGGATCACTGTGAATTCAAGGCCAGCCTGAACTATGTAGTGAGACCCTGTCTCAAAAACTGAAAAAGAAAAAGCATGGTTGATGGAAGTGCTTCCCCCTACCCACTGTGGCGCAAGAGATATTTTAGAAACTAAAAGAGAAATGTTAATTTTCCAGACTCTGCTTCCTAGGGAGCCAGGAAGTGGAATTTGTTTGAATCTTTTCAAATCTAGGCTTTCGATACCATGTGTAGGTCTTGAAGAACAATGTCCTGTGATTATTTATAGTCAAGTAGTTTAATTTATACAGGGTCAGTTTAGATTGGGGAGGAATAAGAGTCAGTCTGGAATGACACCCTTCACTCTCCAGGCTCAGTGTGTACAGAGCTGTCTCCTGTTCCCCCAACCCCCACCGGGTGTCGCTCAGGGATGAGACAGTGCTATGGATCCTCTGTCTCTAACCTGGATTTGTCCTTGGGAAATGGTTCGCCAATATTCGGCTCACTGCTGTTTTGTAGGGCTTGGTTTTTGTTTTGTTTTCTAAGACAAAGTCTACAAGGTCTAGGCTGGCCCTGAACTCTCACGATCCTCCTGCCTCAGCCTCCCAAGTGCCGGGCTCACAGGCCTGTGCCACTGGTCGGCTCTGAGAGGCCTTGGATTTTCCTCCACACACAGTGATGGTTTTAACTTCCCACAGCAGATACATTTGCTTCCCCTCACCCATGGGATCTGAGTTGTGACAGGTGTCGTGTATAAACACATTTATGACACCTTCAGCTTTGAGTTTTGAAATATGTCCATTGCCAAAGACGTCTACTACATCGTGGGTGCAGGAAACAATCTTTATGCTTGCTCAAGTGTCTTGAAGGTAATTTCTTGGAGTAATTCAAAACCCAAGACACAGGTTTTTGAAATTAGAAAGAAAAATATTACTGATAACATTTTTTAAAAGGAGCCTAAGAAATATTAGCTGGTAGTATGGACAGTGAAACAAAAACCCAGCATGTGTCAAAAGAAAGACTGTAAAATGCTTAAAGGAAGATTTCAGTTCAGTGCTTCTGTAAAGCAACTAGCAACTATGCATAGTTCACTGGGCTTTAAAAATATTAGGTGTAAAATAGATTCTTTTTGTTTGGGACAGGTCATCATCATATTGTCCTGCAAGTCTCAAAGTCAGCTTGGGCGAGTCTCCTGTGTAGCTCAGCCTGTGAGTAGCAGGTCCTGGGCTCGGAGGGGTCCCCTCCCAGAAGGGCGCCAGGAGCCATGGGTAGGAGGGGGCTTTATTAGATTTAAGATGCTCAGTACAGGTGCGGAGAGGCACATCCAGTCCGAGGCTCCGAACATTTGTGTTTTCATTGTGTTCAGAGTACACAGTGAGTGTTTAAATAAGACACTACCAGGAACCCCCTAAATCCTCCTCCTCACTTCGAATACACTCATGCCAATGTCCCTGTCACTTTCTGCAGCTCCTCTGGAGGCCGCTTCACAAAGGTCTTTACGAGCAGTGGTCAAAAATACAGTGACTGCTGCTGCCCTGTGCCATCGAGCAGAAGGCAGATGGTAAAAACATGGTCCCACGTCCTCATCCATCTCAGGCTCCAGGTCTGGCATCCTGAGGCTCCTAGCTCTTCCTCAGAGTCAAGATGACCTTGAAAGGGAAATGTTTTGAACAGATTCAAGGGAACCAGACAGCACAGGTACAGCGCCTCAGGAAAAAGGGCTCCAGAGCTGCTGTGGGAACTGGACAGATCCTCTGGATGAGTTCCCTGGTCGCCATGAGGGAGTTTGTGACAGGGTGCTTTTCTTATAAATTTAAGCATTCAGCGTATTTTCTATTCACACCATATAAGTAAGACTCAGGCACTGAGGAGTGACTCACCTAGAAGTGAAGATACTGTTCCGTGGATGACTTTGTGTCCAGAGGTTACCGTTTTGCAAGTACAGTTTAAAAGTTACGATTTCCCTAATTTCCTTTTCCACCTATCCTATCCTTTCTGTTCCACCTCAGAGCTATTTCATGTGTTGATATTCCTAGAAGAAATATGCTGGGTGGGCCTGGCAGTGCACACCTGTAACCCCTACTCCCTGGAGGGGCCCAGGTTCACAGCGAGTCTGAGAAATGCGGGGAGGAAAGAGGGCGGAAGACGCCACTCTTGGGCCGAGCCTTGCCCAGCGTGCCCCAGACCCGCAGTGGTTTGGAAGAGCGGCGTATCCTGTTCTTGGTTTTTGCAGAAGGAGGATAAGGAATTGGGTAAGCTTTGCTGCAAGATCGGGTGTGCAAATAAATACCCTGTGATCCTGGTCGTCAACTGCCACCTACACTGGGTGGTGGACAGTTCAGACTCTGTACAGCCACATTTCGCAGCACAGACAACAGAAGACTCATTCGTTCAGAAACCCTCTTTGTCCCCTTGAGAACCAGCGCAGTCAATCACATTGCTGCTGAGTCTTTGGCCAGCGGCTGTCTGTGTGTAAGGAAAGTGGGCTGGCCCTGCATCTGGGATCAGTTTTCAGTAGCTGCAAACTGGCAGGATCCGGTCCAGAGAACCTGGTTTCCCTGGGCAATCACAAGTCTGTTCCCAGTGGTCTGGATACCTGCATACCACCCCCCAGTAGTTCCTGAAATAACACTTCAGCACTGTGGTGCATAAAACAAGTTTTGTTATTTCAAGTAAACGTTTTAAATAGAAGCACCAGTTTCTGTCTCATGTCCCCGAGGCCTCCTGTGCTCAGAGCCCCTGGAGGGCTCCGGAGAGGGCCGTGGGTCCTGGGGCTGAGAGTGGATTAGTCCATCCTGAGTTGGGCGCTGGGCCTGGTGGAAGCTGTGGTCGCGGGGGGCTGCTCAGGGAGGCCCTGTCTCCCTCCACCTCCCTCATTCTCTGCTTCCTGTCTGCCATGCCTCATACCTCGAGTAACTCTCCTCCACCAGCCCCTCTGTGGTGCTGCCCTGGCTTGAGCCAGCCAGCTAGGGGCTGAAATGTGAAATAAAATAAACCTCCTCACTCTTGTTTCCCTGTCCATGCAGACTCTTAACTTCGACAGGATCCCCATTTGTTGATTCTGTTTCTCGTGTGATGTGAATTCCGTTCAAGTCTTCTGCCTATGTCTTCGAGAGTTTTACTTTATCTACTTTATCTTCTAGCAGATTATTTCAGTTTTAACTTTCTCAGTCTTTCCTCCAGTGTATGTTTCTTATCAAGGATAAGTAGCTGAATTGCCTGGAGTAATTTCTTCACCTTTAGTTCTGTCGTCCGCGTTTCCATCCCCCACACCATGCTGCTCGTATCACCTGCGGCATTAGCCGCCGCGCTACCTGAGGTCCGGTGTTGGGCCCTCGCTGCCCAGCGTGGCTTCCACTTCTGAGTCTCCTCGGGTCGCATTTGCACGTGAGGGTTGTTTTCTCCTGTGCTGTGAGGAATGTGCTCGGTACTGTGATGGAGGGTGCGTGAAATCTGAGTGACACTTCTGAAAGTCCGGACGTTTTGACACTGTTATTTCTGCCCATCCCGGACCAGGGCATGTCCTCACTCCTGCTGCCCCGCACCCCTTCCCAGAGCCCTGCCGTTCTCCATGCAGCGGTCCACACCGCCCGCGTAGGTTAATTCCTGGGATTCCTTTCTCTATGCCGATGCTGTTGTGAGGGATGAAGTTTCCTTCTCCCCTTCCCGGTGACTTCACTCCTGATTGATGTGCAGGAGCGCTATTGATTTTTGTGAGTTGGTTCTGCATCCCGCTGCACTACCGACTTTGGTTATTGATTTTAAGAGTCTTTTGTGGAATGTTTTGGGTGTTCTATGTGCAGGATTATGTCACCTGAAAATATCGACTTCTTTCTTTCCTTTACCTGTCCTTTTTTTTTTGTCTCTTGCCTGACTGTACTGGCTCATGCCTGGAGAATTACACCAAACAGAAGTGATGATAGCAGACATCCTTGTCTTGTCACGGATTTTAGAGTGGAAATTTTCAGTTTTCCTCATTTAATATGGTATTGGCTGGAGGTGATCTGCAGAATGGGGACCCTATATTTCCAGCTATTCTACAGCCAGACACTAGGTAAATATTTTATAGATGTGCTTTAAATACCAGTGTTACTCTCACATTTCTTAAAGTTGTTTAATTAGCATTCTATTAGATTTGGGGTTTTCATCTTTTAGGTGTGTGTGTTCTCTTCATGAAGTGAGTCTCTTGGTGTCTCTTCCTCCTGTGTGTGCCAGTCTTCCAACTCAGTGCTGGGCTGGGCTGGAAAATCTAGGTGAGGTACACACTTGTTATCGCGGGGTTCAGGAGGCCGAGGCAGGAGGATCACCGTGACTTTGAGGCTAGCTGGGCTATGTAGTGAGTTCTAGGCCAGCCCAAACTGCTGTGAGACTGTATCTCAAAACCACCAAAAGTTCTGGACTCTCCACTGAAATGTCTAGGGTGGTTTCCGCAGCCCAGGCTGGAGGACATTTAATGTCTGAAGGAGTCCCTGAGCATCCTCTCTGCAGGCCCAGGCTGGCCTTGGCTGCCCCTGGTGTCCGGCTTTCTCCCCTCCGCACCAGGCCAGGTTATCATCTCCAGTCTCGTCTCCTGCGGAAAGCTCATGTCGAAGTGCTCTCTCCTGATCCCACCACCAAGGGCACTGAAAAAACACAAGCTTCAAGAAGTATCCTTTAAAAAAGCCAAGTGTAGTAATGCACGCCTGCAGCCCTGGCCACTTGGAGGCTGGGGCAGGACAGGCGGAGCATGAGAGGCCAGCGAGAGTGACTAAGGGACCTCATCTCAGAAACAGAAAGAAGTCATCGTAAACACCCGCCTTGGCAGCCCGCTCCTGTCAGTCTGTGCCATCGTCCCTCACAGCAGGAAATGGACACACTTTGGTGACTGTGCCCTAGAGAGAAATCAATCGGCTTTCTAAAATAGCCCAAGTGAGGGTGTCCATGCAGGAGCATGAGATCAAGGAGCTGGTGTAAAGTAGAAAATTGCTAAAGCATCTTATTTATTTATTTATTTTGAGATAAAAGTCTTGCTCTGTAATTTGGGCTGTCCTTGAACTTGGGGCAGTCCCCCTGCCTCAGCCTCCTGTGGGCTGGGATAACAAGAGCTTCCACGACGAGACTTCAGGGGCCCTTCAGCACGTCAGCTCACAGCCCTGGTGCGGTGACAAGAGTGGAGAAGTTCAGGGTGGCGTGTGCCAGGCTGAGAGGAGCAGATCCTTGCCCTGTCGGGGCTGTCAGAGCCACCTTTCTGGGCAGCCAGGTGTCCTGGCCCAGCAGCGGCGGTGCTGCAGGCACAGCCTCCGCGTCACAGCGGCCTCCTTGGCCCCTGCTCTGCAGATAAGCTTGTTCACATGAGGACTGGTCCACGTTACTCAGGCCTCGGGAAAGGGGCAGCATCCCATCACGGGTGAGACCCTCGAGGGAGGAGATGGTGGCCTGGTGGCTGGGGGGGCGGGCTGTCCAGCTGTGGCCTAGTGTGGGGCAGGCAACTGCCAGGTGCTGTGCCTCCCGTATCTAGGTGCTTTCTGCCCCTGTTTCTACCTGTGATGTTAACCTTCAAGGTCAAGCTGATGGACCCAGTGATGCCTGGGGTCTGCGAGTGTCCGGGTGGCTGTGGAGGTGCAACCTGGGGTGTCAGGTGGTCCTCTGGGCTGCTTCCAGCCACACTGCCTGGTGATCTGTAGTCAGACCTGGTCATCAGCTTCTCCACTCCCCAGTGCAGAGGTGGACGGCCAAGAAGCCACCTGTGCAAGGACCCATATTTAAAATAGCCTAGCTGAGCAGGGTGGTGCAAGCTCAGCACTGGGGAGGCTGAGGCAGGAGGATCACAGCAAGTCGGAGGCCAGCCAGGCTGCATAATGGGTTCAAGTCCAGCCACAGGGAGGCGATGTGACCCTGTCTCACAAAATAAAAGGAACCAGAGATCCTTTTGCCTATTTTGAAAGTGCAGCCCTCGCAGGCACTTTCCAGGGTTAACCTTGTCAAGACAGGTAGTGCTGACCCCGCCCTCTGTGCCCCATTCGCCCTCTGCACTTGAGCACAGGTAATATTTGCTCTGGATCAGAATTCATTCTGGCCATTTAAAGTGACCAGTTTCTTTTTTTTAATGAGAACGATTCTTCTTTCCCTTTTAGTTTGACTCCCAGGCGGGGGTTGTAGCTTGGTGGTAGACCATATTCTTCGCATGCTTGAGGCCCAGGTTTGACCCCAGGACCCCCAAGAAAAGACAGAAGAAAGACTGTGTGATGTGAGTGGGGTAAAGTTCGGTGACTTTTATTAGAAGTCGTGTCTGGTTTTCGTAACTGCTCATCAGTTAGCTACAGGTTTATTTTCAGAGCACACTTCGCATAAATTTGGCAACACAAGTGCTTTCCACTGACCTGTCCAGAGCTTAGAAGACACTGTGTTATTTCAGAGTCCTGCAGAAGGCAGAGCGTGGGGATCCGCAGCAGAACGGGGTCCAAGTCCTAGTTCTAGTCACGCAGAAACAGGTCAACCTGGCCAGGGCTGCGTTGGTGTGTCCACTTTAAGCAGGCGTTTAAAGGTAGAGCGGCTTGTGGTGACTGACAGAGCCCACCAGCAGCGTCGTTCCCCGCCTTGGGAACAGTCCCCTCCACCAGAAGCTCTGCCGTGTGTGGGCCCACCGACCTGAGCGCCCGGCTAACGCTAGTGAGAGGCTGTGCCTGGCTCTGCCCCGGCGGGTCACGTTGCCCTGTCTTCCTTAAAGAGAGCTGGTATAAAATGCCAGTCGTGCAAACATCTCCTCCCTCCCGGGCACATTCCTGCAAAACCACATGGAGCCTAACGGCCGCGTAAACATTTAGGATCAGAGCCGGGTGGGGTGGCATCCGCAGCACTCTGGGAGGCTGAGGCAGGAGGATGGCAAATTCAAGCCCAGCCTGCAGAGGGACTGACTTAGCCAGACCCCCCCATCCCAAAGTAGAAACTAAAAAATGGCAGGAGATGGAACTCAATGCGAAGGCTCCAAGTTCCATCTCTGGTATTGGAAATAAATAACTTTAAAATGTGAATCCTACTGAAAAGTGTGGGGCCGAGGTGCAGGATTAAAAACTCGGGCAGTGACGAGGACCAACTTCCGGTTGCCTTTTGCCGGGAGAGTGTCATACATGACGCTTCTCAGTGAGCTCTGCGTCTTTTTTGCAGTTTTCAAGAACTTACTGGTAGAAATACTTAGCAAGCATCTCGGTGTCCCCTGTCCCGAGGACCGGCTCGTGTTAGGAGGTTTTACAAGTGAGTCAAGCTGAGGCTCGCAGCGACAGGTTATGGCGGAGGCGTCTTCATTGAGAAGCGTGTGGGCGGGGATGTGGCTCCGCGGTTCCGGCGCCTGGCTCGCAGGCGCGAGGTCCACAGTTGGACCCCTGGTACCAAAAGAAGAGCGGGGCGTGCCCTGAGGTTCTGTGGCCACCGCGGCCCCGGTAACAAAGCGACCTGTGTCCCGCATTCTGCGTGTCTTGTCGGAGGTTCGTCGAGTCTGTGACGCACTCGCTGTCCTGGCTAATTCAGAACGGTGTAATAACGGAGATCCGCTCGGAACCGCGTAGTCACCGTGGCTACTTTATTCTGTACCGAGACGCTGTGTCCGGATCTCGCTCTCCGCATCTGCGCTGTGCCTCCGAGCTCTCGGCTGTGCGTGGAGGGATAGGGTTTCTTCCCAGAGTTTAGTGCTGGTCTCTCAGGGATTAGGACCTTTTAAATATTAGAACTTTATGGAAACCTAAATGAGTCGTATTTTGCCGCCTCGATAGGCCTGCTCCACATGGGCAGGGCGACTTGCGACTCATGAGTGGCAGTGTGAAGCCTGGGACCCAGGTCAGCCCAGCCTGGGGGCTGGGGTGTGGTCTGCACACACCCGCGTGTCTCACACACGACCCCTTTCCTGTTGTTTAAAAAAACCCGACTTGTGCGGGAATGACAGCTCCCACACTTCTGTCCACGGCCCGTGGCCGCTCGGTGGGAGAGTAGATTCTTCTTTCTTAGGGCTCAGCATATGTACTTGGCAGGCTTGTAGCCCCTGGATAGCTTGAGGACCCCAAGTTGGAATGGTTGGAAGCAGAAGTGCTTCCGATTTTAGAAGCTGTTTAAATTTATAGGGAGATTTGTATGGGAGGGGACCCAAGTCAAATTCATTAATGTTTCCTTTTTCCTCCCTAAAAAAGTATTTAGTGACTGATTAAGACAGTCTTGCTATGGAGTTCAGGCTGGGCTTGAACTCACTGTGCAACCCAGGCTGGCCTCAAACCCCAGGCCACCCTCCTGCCTCAGCCTCCCAAGTGCTGGGTTACAGGTGTGTGCTACCACCTCTGGTAAGGTAATTGTTTGTATAATAGTTTAATAATTTTATGAGTGAAGTAGTTTATGTCCATTGAACCAGCAGATTTGCGGTGCTGTCTCAATACTCAAAAATGTGGATTTTGGAGCATTTTGAATTTCCACAATCTGGGGTAGCTGTCCTGAAGAACACACGGCACAGCTGTAACTCACTGGCATGGTCTCACACCATGGGCACTAGGCCATCTCCAATTTTTTAAATAAGTTTAACTATGAAAAAAACAATTGTAGAAACATTTTGCATCGTCTGTTTGGAGAGAACACACAGGGTAACAGTAAGACAGCCCCAAGCTGGAGTCAGAAGCGTGACTGCCCAGTGACGCCCACCCGCCTGCGATTAGTCCCTGATGAATGCTGGGATGATTGACACTGACCTCGTCAGGCTCTGCGCAAGATCTGGGAGCACCTGCCCCTTAGGTGGGGAACAGCCCCCCTCCTGCGAGGAAAAGCTTTGAGCTGTCTTTGCCCAATTTTGATATGTATTCGGAACATGCCCTTTTCATTATGAGATTCCTAGAGCATTTTTATTATCAGCGTTGTGACTAATCAACAGACCAAGGCCAAGAATGTGACTGTACTTTTATTAGTTCTGGTTTGGTTTTGTGTTTTTTGAGACAGGGTCTGGCTGTGTAGCCCAGGCTGACCTCCAACTCATGGTGATCCTCCTGCCTCAGCCTCCTGAGGCCTGGGATGATGGGTGTGCACCCCACCCCGGCTGGCTGTTCCTGTCAGTGGCGCATTTCACAAACATTCCTTTCCTCTCCTTGGGAATGACTCATCTCTGCTTTCTTCTGTCTCAGTTGCTGCCCAGAGCCAGGTACAGGGCAGAGGGGGTTGAGGTGAGGGGGCTGTGGTCCTGCTGCCCACCCCGTGTGCTCCGGAGCCGCGTCGGTGTGGGGGTGCCCCTGGGACAGTCATGGCCTTCTCCTTCCTCACCATCGCCACGTCCTTGGTCTCTTCCCATTTGAGAAAGACGGCTCCCTGCTTCCCACCGCCCGAATCTTATCCTGATCTTTATTTGTGCTCTTTTATATTGTGTCATATGAAAGAACCTTCGTGATCTTAAGAACCTTCTGTGTCTTAATTGTTCCACCCGGCGTGATGGTCTCAAGATGCGCCCATTTTCCTACACACGACTCCGGCCTGTCCTTTTTGTGCAGAGTCATACTCCGTGGCGTGCCCAGGCCGCCCCTTGTCCATGTATCTGTTGGCAGAGGTACAGGCCACCCCCTAGGCCCAGCTCTTGTGCCGCTGGAGACAGGAGTGTGCGGGGCCGCCGTGTGGGGACGTGCTCAGCTCTTCCGGAAGACACGTGCGGCCTGTTTCGCTCCCACCCCTTCCCGACTGAGGTACCTGCGTTCCTGGGGTGTAGAGCCCTGAGCTGGAAAATGCACACAGCCCTGGGCGTCCTGAGAGTGCTGCCCTCTGCTCTCCTTAAGGAGCCGGATCTCAGCCTCCTGGCAGGTCTGTGCCTGGCACTGCCCTCCGCACAGGCGTTGTCCGGCCCTTCCTGCGTAGGGAGGAAGGGCTCAAGATGCACCAGCCCTAAGCACCAGCTTGGCCTGCGCGGCTGGCAGGTGAGCGCTGTCCCTCTAGTCTCTTAATGGAGTCCTAAGGACCCATCAGTCCTACTGACAGAGTGGGCTCGGGCTCCCAGGGCCCCGAGCTTCGTAGTTAATTACTTAAGTCACTGTGCAGAGTCCCCTGGGCCGAACCTGAGCGCTTCCTCTTGAACAGGAACTAATTGGATTTTCCCTGTTCTGGGTTCTGAGTTCTAGAACTGGGTGCGGACATAAGAGCCCCTCTGTCTGTACACTGGAGACACAGGGTCTTAACACAGCTGCAGCAGGAGGAGGCCAGGCCCCCTGCTCACAGCCAGGGCTAAAGGTAATGGGCAGCTTCACACTGGCGGTGGGGCACACGCCTGTCATCCTAACTCAGGAGGCTGAGGCAGGAGGATTGACATGAGTTAGAGGCCAAACTGGACTACATAGCGAGACCCCTGTTTGGCATTGGTCTATATTTCCTCCAGGCTGGCCTCAAATGTACAGAGATTCTCCTGCCTCAGCCTCCTAAGTGCTGGGACTGCAGGCGCACACCACACCTGGCTCCATGCTGGACTTTTTCCTCCTGTTCTCAGGTGCTATAGCAGGGACCTTTCAAAGACACAAGGCGGGGGGGAGAGG
This sequence comes from Petromus typicus, assembly GCA_004026965.1. Lineage (NCBI taxonomy): Eukaryota > Metazoa > Chordata > Mammalia > Rodentia > Petromuridae > Petromus > Petromus typicus. The sequence goes on from PVIR01000477.1 coordinate 141,182, forward strand.
AGTGAGGGGTCAGTTATACCCCGCCCTCCTTCCCTTGACGAGAGGCCGTGGCGGTGGGCAGCTCTGTGAGGATGCTCCTGCCCGGGTGTCCAGAGGTCGGGGGTCCTGGAACTGTCCCCGGTTCCCCATGCCACAATGGCCTCTGGTCAGGTGCCAACCTGCCCCTCATGGGGATAAGCCCTCACACTGACAGGCCACAGGAGCTGGGTCCCTTTTTCTGCCACTAAATAAAGCTTAGCTGTCACTACGTTGTATTTTCTCTCTGCTTATTTTTCCTGAAATGACCGCACAAGAGGCTTTTCATGTTTGAAATGTACCCAGGGTGGGGACTAATTGCGGGGTTTGCAACCCTCCCAGGTGGTGGTTCCCAGCTGGACTGAAATACCCCTCCTAAATCGGGCACAGCGGGCGTATAAGAGAGAGTGGAGGGAAGCAGGCTGCGCAGAGCCTGGGGCGAGTGGAGCGTCTGCGTGGTCGTCGCTGCTGTTGCTGGGTAAGTGCCCAGGGTCCTGCCGGCCAGCCAGGCTACTCCAAGCACCAGATTTTCCCTCCCAGCGCCCAGCCCCTGGCTTCCTAAGTGAGACGGCCCTGGGCTCTGCACCCCTCATGGCTGTATAGGAGTCTGCCAACCTTCCTCGGCCAGTGTGTCCCTCTCACAAAGGGGTAAACTGAGGCAACACCCTTTAAAATACCTCCGATGTCTTCCTCTGGAATCTCTTCTTTTTTTTTTTTTTTTTTTTTTTTTTTTAGGTTTTTTGAGACAGGGTCTCGCTTTGTGGTTCAGGCTGGCCCTGAGCTCAGCCTCCAACTCACATCACAATCCTCCTGCCTCTGCCTCCCGAGTGCTGGGATTACAGGCGTGAGCCACCACGCCCGGCACTGTGGCATGTGGTACAGGTTGCTGCTGGGTGTGTCTCCACACCCAGTATTGTTATGTGGTTACCGGGGAATCGAACCCGGGCCCTTGCGCTTGCAAGACAGGCGCCGGAACCACTGAGCTAACTCCCCGGCCCTGGAATCTCTTCTTAAAAGCAGTTGCCAAAGGATTTTTGTTTGTTGTTATCTGAGACAGGGTTTCTGTTTGTAGCTCGGGCTGGCCTTGAACTCACTAAGTGGCCAGGCTAGCCTTGAACTCTCCTGCCTCTGCCTCCTGAGCGCTGGGATTACAGGCGTGGGCTACCACTCCCTGCAGGACTTCCCTTTTTTAATAAGGTAGATGACAGAGGTGCGCATTCAGCACGAGGAAGCAACTCACAGGGACCAGGGTTGTTCTCTGGTTTGTTCTATTGGGTTTTTTTCATCTCAGTCTGTAATCCAGGCTGGCCTCAAATTCGTGGTGATCCTCCTGCCTCAGCCTCCCAAGTGCCGGGATCACAGGCATGTGCCCACCGGGCTTACCTGGAGTTTTAACCCTTTCTTCGAGTTCTTAGAAAAGGTGGTCCCAGGAAGGAAAGGCGGAAGCCTGGCAGGTTCCACTTTCTTGTGATGTCATGGCTAGTAATAAGCTAAGAGCAGGCGTCCGCGTCCACAGAATGTCTCCCATCTGGGTCCTGACTTACTTGAGGGAACTTAAGAGAGTTGTTAAAATGCTCCCCTTCATCCTGAGCTCAGCTCGGAGACAGACGAGGAGCCCGCGGTCCGAGAGAGAGTTCACGCCCATCTGCCCGCGGAACCCCAGCCTGGGCTCCTCTGTGGAGCCGGCGGCTCCGGGGCTGCTTCCTGGTTTTGAGTGTTTGGAGTGTGTGGTTGATCGCTGGCCAAGCCTCAGCTGTGACTGCAGTTTTCTTTGTTTTTAGGGGATTGTGGACTTTCGGGGAAGGAGGCCGGCTTCCTCCTGTGGAATCGGGCGGCTCAGCAGGTGCCTGGGCGGAGGGGATCACCGGATGGCCCCGTCCACACTTTCTACGTGGAGATAGGACCGTCCGTGAGGCTCATGCTGACCTCGGACCAGAGGGACGGGGCTGCTCACGTTGGCACAGAGAGCAGGAGAGTTGCCATCTCCTATTGGTGGTAAAGATAAAGACTGGGGGCCATGGATGTCATAGAGACGGCAAAACTTGAAGAACATTTGGAAAATCAAACCAGCGACCCGACGAGCAGCTACCCAGGGCCTGCGGAACCTGCCCAGGAGGAGGGCAAGGAGGGCACCGAGAAGCCCCAGGGCGCGACGGGCGGGCTGCGCAAGGGCACCCGCAAGTACCCCGACTATGTCCAAATCGCCATCACCACCGACGCCAGGAACAGGCTCCCCCTGGAGTGGTGGAAGACGGGCGTGGCCCTGGTGTACGCTCTGTGCAGCCTGGTTCTCAACACCGTCATGATCACCGTGGTGCATGAGCGGGTGCCCCCCAAGGAGCTCAGCCCCCCGCTCCCCGACAAGTTCTTCGACTACATCGACCGAGTGAAGTGGGCATTTTTTGTATCCGAAGTGAACGGGATCGTCTTGGTTGGACTGTGGATCACCCAGTGGCTGTTCCTGAGATATAAGTAAGTAGGTCTGTTTCGTGTTTCAGTTTGTACTGGGCTTTAGTTTGCTTTGTTGAGGCAGCATCTTGCTGCATAACCCAGGCTGGCCTCAAACTCACAGAAACCCTCCTGCCTCAGCCTCTTGGGTGGTGGGATGACAGGTGTGTGTCCCACCCCGGCCGAGTCATTTTTAAGTGACTAGATGAAGTGACTCACTTCACTTGTAACTTGAAGTGACCTTTCCCAGCTGTTTTTTGATAGCAGCAGCTGATACCTTGTCTGATAGCTTGTCTCGAGTGTGCTGCAGATAGCTGTTGCTGGCCATGGCACGTGCCTGGCATATTCAAAGCTGGTGACAGGAATTACTGTCGCTGGCCATAGCACTTGCCTGGCCAGTGTGCTAATGATGCAGCACTCTCTCCTGCCCTCCCCGCCTCTCCTGCCTTTGTCTCCCCTTTCTATCTGTCTCTCTTTTCTGTCTGTCCTTTCTCTGTCGCTCTGTCCATCTTTCGGTCTCTCTCCTATCCCTGTCTCTCTCAAACACATCTTCAAAGGTATGGGAAAAGGGAAGTCTTAGCAGTAGTTCTTTTTCTAAAGAAAGCTGCAGGGCGCACAATCCGCTGAGTTAATTCTCTGTCCCAGGCACTGAAATCAGAGGGTTGGGTTGAGACACGAAGCCCTGGCTGCCCTGGAAGCCCTGGCTGCCCGCCGGCTCTGCCCCTCTGTCGGCTCGGAGTGCAGTGCGGGGAACGCCGCTGGGGCCTGGGCTTGAGCCCCAGTGAGGTGAGCGGTCCCCACTTAGTCTGCCCCCGGCTCCCTCAGTGCTGGGAGAGGCAGGTGGGCCTGGCCTGGTGGTGCATAGCTAGGATCCCAGCTCGAGGGAGGCTGAAGCAGGAGGACCCCTGGAGTCTTAGGCCAGCCTGGTGGTCTCTGTCGTGAATTAGAGTCTTAGGCCAGCCTGGTCTCTGTCGTGAATTAGAGACCAGCCTGAGCTGCGCAGCGAGGCCCTGTTTCCAAACTGAGAAAATAAATAATACAAGAAGAAAAGGCAGAGTCAGTGCGGGCTGCAGAAGAAAGACATACTTTCATCTAGCAGACAGGATATTTTTATTTTTTGAACCCTTGAAACCCTGGAATATTCCTAAAATAGCTGCTGGTAACAGGCAGCTAAATATGCATTTGAACATAACTTTTAAATGAGAAGCACCACCAGTTAGCTGAATTAGCCTGACCCATGTGGGATCCCCACTGGGGACCCGCCTGGCCCTGCCCTGTGGCTCCCACGTGACGGGCAGGGCTTCTCTGTCCCCACTGCTCTTCCACCCCGACCACAGCCACAGGAAGGGCATGGCCTGGGCTGGTATGAGCGCCAGGCCTCAGGCGGGCAGTTATTTACGCCTTGGGGACACGGAGAAGGCCCTGCAGATTTTTCCTGTTGTGTTTATTTCTTGATCAATTCTCTTAATTTTTAAATTATTTTTTATTCATGCACAAAACATACAAGTCATACTCTTATTTTTTTGTTTGAGACAAAGTGTCACTGCCTAGCCCAGCCTGGCCTTGAACACACAGCAGTCCTCCTGACTCAGCCTCGCTTATCTACTAACCGGATGTGATGCAATGTTCAGACACACGTACGTGTTGTGCAGTTGTGTGTTGTTCAAGTTGTCTCCTGGAACACCGTTTTGGTTTCTCTGCTTTTTGTTTTCTTCAGTGCCTGTCTCCTCCTCTCCACCGCTGTGCCGGCTCTGGGGCCCCGTCCTACCCAGGCCTGGGTGGGATGCCACGCTGGTCCTTCATGCCTGACTCCTTTCACCTCGTATGGTTCCTCAGTCACCGTCCTCCCGGGCCCCAGCGCATCCTGCTTTGTGCGCAGATTGTGCTTCTGAGTGTCCCCGCCCGTTCTGAGTGTCCCCGTCAGGTGGGGGACCCAGGCCGTCCGCATTTCCTGACCCGTGTTTAGGGACAAAGTCTAGGTGTGTAGTTCAGGTTGGCCTCCAGTCACGGTGATGCTCCTGTCTCAGCCTCCTGAGAGCTGGGGTCATGGCGCCATCACCCCTGCAGGCTTTCTCCCTGCTGTTGTGCCCAGCGCTGCAGTGTGCATGGGGTGCGGCCTCTACCAGAAATTTCAGGAGCCACAAACAAAGCCTCTCACTCCCAGTGTTTGGTGTGTTTTGTTTTCTCTTTTGATCAAGGTTGAATTAAACACAGCGGTCCGCTGCCGGCCTCCCCACGAAATGTCCTTACATGTACCAGGTCACTTTATAAAAACCTGTTTCGTCAGAAAATAGTTCAAGGGCGAGCTGTCAGGGAACCTCAGGAGGCCCCAGGTCAAGCCTGGCTCGGTGGCTCGGGCCTGGTGCCCTCCGGTGTTGTCAAGTCACCGCGGCTTCGGAACGCTGAGCCACTGCGTTCTCGCGAGAAGAGGGTCCCTCGGCCTCTTCTGTGCGCTGACTCTCCTGGACCACCCCGCTGGGCTCGCCTGGGCACCGCAGGGGGCGCTGTGGAGCGGCGCCGACCCTGTGGGGCCTGGACCACCCCGCAGCCCTCACCTGCTCCCCGCTGTCTCTCCAGGTCCATCGTGGGGCGCAGGTTCTTCTTCATCCTGGGAACACTGTACCTCTACCGCTGCATCACTATGTACGTGACCACACTCCCGGTGCCCAGCATGCAAATCCAGTGTGCCCCGAAGGTAAGGCGGCCCGCACCACACGGCACAGCGTCCCGGTGCCCCCGCGCTGCTTCCACCTCCTCCCCTTTAGTGGCCTCTCACTGACAGCCAGCTGCTTCTCTACGACTTTTAAGATGGGGAAGAAATGAAAATGTATTTCTTTAGAAATGTGCGTCTTTGGATATAAAAATTTGTTTTCTGTTAACGGAAGGTTTCTGTTGCTTGACTCTGCTGATTTTTGGGGTTTTGAGACAAGGTCTCACCATGTAGTCCAGGCTGGCCTTGGACTCACTAGAGAGCCCAGCTGAGCCTGAAACTTGTGGTGATCCTCCTGCCTCAGCCTCCGGAGGGCTGGATTATAGGTGTGCACCACCACGCCCAGCCTTTTGCTCTGCTTTTTCTCCTTCCTGTTTACTGTTTGATTCATGTATTCATTCTACAAGCACTGTGCTCATGTCCCAGGCACTGAGTGACCAAAGCGCTAGGAGTTTATGCCCCTGAGGGATGATGACTGATACAGTCACAGGTGTCACGTGGGGTGAATCAGGTGTGTCAGGAAGGTGAGCAGAAACCCCAGAAAGCCTGCAGGGGTGGGGAAGGGAGAACACCCTGCCAAGATCACAGCTCAGGGGAGACCAGGGGGTTGGGCATGGTGATGCATGCCTGTCACCCCAGTGCTCAGGAGGCCGAGGCAGGAGGGTGCAAACCAGGGCTTCCGGGAAAGTTCAAGTCCTGCTAAAAAGCCATTGAATTCCAGGTGCAGCTGCGGGCTTGAGACAGGTTAAGGGTGACTCCAGTTTCTAGCCCTTGGACAGGCAGGGTGGCCTCTCACTGAGATGGGCGGGAGGCTGCTTTGGAAGCTGCGCCAGCAGGGCTGGAGTTTCTCCAGGGAAAGTCCTCAAGCCCTGGTTTATGAAAATAGAAGCTGACAGACTGTGGGTCTGTGCGCTTTGTGGACAAGGGTGTGAGCCCATGTGGCACCTCACGACGCCCGAGCAGATGTCTGGGTGGCAGGAAAGCCAAGCTGTGCCGGAGCCGCCCTGCCGGACGCAGGTGTGGCTCGGAGCCTCAGAGCCAGAGTGTGTGTAATTAAATCCGTGTCCTCACTGAGTGTAAACACTGGCTGATTCTCAGTGAAACTAATTTAAGACATGAGGAGGGCGGAGCTCGAACTGGTCGGCTGCAGGGCTCCGTGGGGCAGGCGTGGTGGATTCCAGCCTGTGGTTGGTGGGGTGCGGCTTCCCCAGTCGGCCCTTCAGTGCCACTGCAGCGCTTCTGCCCAGAGTCGTGGCTGGGGGCTCCCCCTCCGGAGCCGGAGTGCGTCGTGAGCTGTTGACCTGGCCTGAAACTTCCAAGCACGCCATGTTTCTCTGAACTTCTCATCCTCCCCTCTGATCCTGCCCCGTCATTTTTTTTCGTTTCTGTTTTGAGACAGGTTCTTGCCCTGTAGCCCAGGCTGACCTGTGTAGTTGTCCTGCCTCAGCCTCCCAGTCTTAGGAGTACTGGCAGGGCGTGCATTTTTGGCCCCTGCAGTGGCATCCCTTCCCTTGAGCAGTGGCATCCAGGGCTTTTCTCCCCTTGAGGGACCCTCTCCTGGCCTCTGCTGCAGCATGCAGGCTTTGGGAGACACTGATTTTTCGAGATGCCAACACACTCCTGATCCATCATCTTTCAAACCTTGAATTACTCACTGAGATGCAGCCCCGCTTTTTAACAGCAGCCATTCAGACCAGACCCTCCAGCAGGTGGCCTTAGACTGCCAGCTCTGGGTGTGCGGAGTGCGGGCTCCAGGGCCCACTGTCCACACCTTCCTCCCCTGCTGAGGGCAGAGACGCATCTTGATCAGCTGTGAAGTCATTGGTTATTAATATTCCTAAAGGCTTTGCCCAAGGACACAGCACCACTGAAAGGTATTATTAGCAGCGCAGTGAATAATTTACAACGTGTCAATAGTTGCCGCTGGAGTGGTGGAGCTGTTTGGTTTGGGGGCGAACCTGGGAGACCTTTCTAGTGTCCTGAGATCCGAGCTCCCGCTGTAACTGTTCCCCACTCCTCGTCCCCAGCTAAATGGGGACTCACAAGCCAAGATCCAGCGGATCCTGCAGCTCATCTCGGGCGGCGGCCTGTCCATCACGGGCTCCCACATGCTGTGCGGGGACTTCATGTTCAGCGGCCACACGGTGACCATGACGCTGCTGTACCTGTTCATCAAAGAGTGTAAGTCAGGGCTGCTGGGGGCCTGGGCGGGCAAGGGGCTGCATGTATGTGTGTGTGTGTGTGTGTGTGTGTGTGTGTGTGCACACGTGCGTGCATACAAACATGCATGACTTCACACATCACTTGGATGTGAACACTGGCCACAGTTCCTCTGCAGCCCGGGACGTGAGACGTCCCCTTGTTGGTGATAGATCTTGGGGCAGGAGAAGCAGTTTTCCTCCTAGAACTTAGAAGAACATAGTGCTCAGGTTTGCAGAAAGGAAGCAGCTCCCCTGGGCAGGACTGAGAGTCCCTGGGTCCCCCCTTCCTCCCCGACCCACCCAACTCACACAAATCACCTCCTTGGGGACGCCCCTCACTCTGCTCTGCCCTGTGTCTGGGCAGGCAGAGGCTGAGTCTCAGGCGTGGCCTTGTGTGCCTGCAGCAGGTCTTGTGTTTCTGGGACAGTGCCCCCTGGGGTGTGGGCTGCACTGGGTCTTGGCCCCCAGGACCCCATCTGTGGGCCTGGGAGCCTCTAAGTCCTGGCCCTACGCCTGCCAGCCGTGCCTGAGTGCCAGGACTGTAAGCTCAGTTCTCTTCCCTTGTCCCCACATGGGTCAGGGAGCAGGCATCAGTGCCCTGGATACAAGGGCCGCCGGCTCACCCCATTCCCTCGAGAACCACTAGGCTGTGGCCTCTTCCGAAACCTGGCCCAGGCCCGGCCGGGAGCCCTTGGTTCTCCTGCCTCTGGCCCTGACCTCGGCCTTGACCTCCATACTTGGGACTCGTGTCAATCGGAGGGTGTCAGAGGCGGACATGGAGGAAGAGGCAGCTGGAAGTCTATTGTCAGAGGCCAGGCACAGGGGCCTGAAAACCAGAAAGAGAAACACCCAGGATACTCAAGGCTGGTTTTTTTTTTGGGAGACAGGGTCTCACCGTGGAGTTCAGGCTGGCTTTGACTCACTGTATAGCACAGGCCAGCCCCAAACTCACAACAGTCCTCCTGCCTCTGCCTCCCAAATGCTGGGATTACAGGTATGCACTGTCATACCGTTTCAAAGGTGTAATTTTTTATTTTATTGTTTATTTATTTATTTGTTGTCAGAGATCAAACTCAGGACGCCACACTTACGAGGTGGTAACCACTGAGCTAAGTTCCCAGTTTATTTATTTTTGGTACAGGGTTTGAACTCAGGACCTTGTGTTTGCGAGGCAGGCACCAGAACCACTGAGCTAAATCCCCAGCCCTATTGCCTTGTCTCAAACAAATAAAATCAAAGACTGCTTGCCCCAGTGCCATCCCCAGCTCCAAACACACACCCGAAAAGGTGACTTGAAGACGTGGACCCTCCGTCCTGTTTGCTGCTCCGAACAACAGCCTTTTCATGTGACCTCAACCATTTCTCTTTCTGGGGAGTCCTCGGGGCCAGTCCAGGCAACTCCCAGCAGTGGGCAGCGAGGAGTTACCCTAGAGCTGCTCCACGTTCATCCACCAGAGCACCCCGGGCTGCATGCCAAGCCAGGGCAGTGCCCTTATGGGGGCCCCTGGTGCCCGCTCGGCGGCCCCAGGCAGTGTGTTGACCGCCTTCTTTGTGCCCAGATTCGCCACGCCACTTCTGGTGGTACCACCTGGTCTGCTGGCTGCTGAGCGCCGCCGGGATCCTGTGCATCCTCGTGGCGCATGAGCACTACACCATCGACGTGATCGTGGCCTACTACGTCACCACACGGCTGTTCTGGTGGTACCACTCCATGGCCAACGAGAAGGTGAGTGCGGCCACACCCACCGACTTCCTGATGTGCAGAGAGTGCGTCATAGCGAGGCAGGTGGCATGACAGGCCCACATGGTGCTTTGGGGGCGCTGGTGTGTGCCCAGTTACAATGAGGCCCTGCGGCCAGCCCCACCAGGTCCCGCAGGTGGCAGCTGCATTTTAAATTGGTTGAAATAGATATCGGGGGTCAGCAGACTTGGGTATCTTGGGCAGCCTGGTGCCAAAGGCTCCCCGTGGCCCCGGGCACTACTTCCTCTCCCTCCTCCTTGGCCCCTTTGCTGTCTCCTTTTGTCCTTCAGAGCTTCCTCCAAGCCACCACTCAGGAGGCCTCCTCCTCCCTCCTGCCGCCCCCACCCCACTGTGCCCAACGTACCCTCAGAGGAACGTGGCAGTGGCGTCTGGTGCAACCGTCTGGAGTCTGGGTGCCCTGCCTGTGTGGATCAGGGCTCTGCACCGACTCCGTTCGGAGCAGGCGGCCTGCGAGTCCGCAGCCCTCTTTGTAGAGCTGTCTCTCGTCCTGCGGTTACTGTTTCTGTCCTTCCTGCCGTGAACATCCAGATGTCTTCCAGCCCCGCACCCCGAGCTCCTGCCATGCTGCTCAGTGCCAGCCTCCAGCTCCCTTGCCCTTGCCCCTGCACTGCCCAGGCCGTCCTGGGGCTCAGCCTGCATCGCCTGCCCGCCTGTGTGCACCCTGAACCCCTGCTGAGGCTGGGTAGGGAGAGCACAGGAGCCCGAGAGGGCAGGGACCAGGTGTTGGGACAGTGGTGACCACTGTGCTGTGCGCAGAGCCTGTGAAGTTACATGATGACCATTTACTTAGGGAAAGCCTTGGGCAGGGGATGTAGCTCAGTGGTACCACATGTGCCTTGCAAGCACAAGGTCCTTAGTTTGATCCTCCGTCCTGCAGGGAGGAGAAAAAAAAAAACTTTAAAAAGCCTGAGGGCAGGCGTAGTGGTGCACCCCACAATCCCAGCCTTGGGAGGCTGAGGCAGGGACACTGTACAAGTTTCAGTCCAGTTGGGGATTACATAGTGAGTTAAAGACCAGCCTGAACTGCATGGTGAGACCTTGTCTCAGAAAAGAACCTGAGCTCGAGTCACCAGGACGACTTGCCCCATTTCCTCCTCTGTGCAGAACCTGAAGGTGTCCTCACAAACGAACTTCCTGTCCCGAGCCTGGTGGTTTCCGGTCTTCTGCTTCTTTGAGAAGAATGTCCAGGGCTCGGTGCCCTGCTCCTTCTCCTGGCCGCTCTCCTGGCCGCCTGGATGCTTCAAGTCTTCATGCAAAAAGTACTCTCGGGTGCAGAAGACCGGCGAGGACAACGAGAAGTCCACCTGAGCCGCAGCCCGCTCCAGAGACTGCTGCCCTGCGACCAGGGCCTTGTCTTTATATTAGGAGAACTGACGGGCGTGGAGAAGCGGACCGAATCCTCCGGCCGGATGCTTTCTGCCTTGTGCCTCTCCGCCGCCGCCGCCCGAGATCTGTGTGCATTGGTGGCGGCCGCACAGCAGTGCTGTGCAGTGAGCTGTTAAAGAGGTGCCAAAGAACACAGGACTCCTCTCTTTCTTCTCTGTCCGCTGCAGCCTCCACTTCAGCGCTCTTTCAGGACGATTTTCTCCTTCCAGGGTCAGAGGAATTTATTCGTGCTTTGATTAAAGGATCCGGGTCTGTGCAGCTGCTGGGCACCAGGAAGAGCCCTGTGGAGCGTGGCTGTACCCTCGGGCTTCGAGAAGTTCCAGTCCTGGCTCATTGGGAGCCAAGTCCAAGTGTGCTTTCTTTCTGCCCTGGCACGGGGTGGAGGGGTCATGGCAAGGTCTCGCAATGCCCTCTGCTGCCGCTGCCCAGGGCACTAGCTATCACTTTGACTCTTCTGTTTTTAACTGATCACTTTATTTCTTTTTAACTGATCATTTTGAAGAAAAAAAAAAGATCCAAAGAAATCTGAAAGTATTTGATGTATCCACGGATTTTCCATGTGCGTTAATTCAATTTAAAATCTCTAGGATGTCAGGGTGTGGTGACGCATGCCTGTAATCTCAGCACTCAGGAGGCTGAGGCAGGAGAATTGGTGTGAGTTCAGGACCTGCCTAAACTATATAGCAAGCCCCTGTCTCAAAATACCAAAACATAAGTAAATAAATATGGTTCAGTGGGAGCATGGGACAATTTCTGCGGAAGGCATGGCCCTCACACCCCTGGCGTTTGCCTCCAGACAGACACAGGCTGCAGGCCCTGGTGCTGAGTGTTCACTCTGCCCTGGGCCCTCTCCATGCTCCCAAAGGCTCCTGACCAGAGCCTGAAGGGGGTGCTTCTTCACAGCCACCCGGCGAGGGTGTGAGGTGACCTTGCCACCGTCTCCAAGCCCCTGTGGGTGATGCCTCGTGGGCTGTTGGGACAGGACGGATGGGGAGGCAGGAGGGGCAGTTCGTCAACATTTTTCCAGTGATGTAGACAGAGGGGGCTTCCAAACATCTGGTCAGACAGCGCTCCCGTGTCCTGCATTATTTAGTGCTCTTAAAGGGTTTGGATGATTCCTGGCTTAGTCTCTTAACTCTGGACACTGACTTGTGAGGCTGGGAGGAGGAGCGGCCGTGCGGCTCGGAGAGGACGACATTTCCCTAAATCTATCCTTTCAAGCCACTCTGCCTTGAGGACACCATAGAGATCTGTCCAGAAGGTCATTTTCCTTTGGTGCTAAAATTCCATCTGTCCAGGGTGGCTCTTTCTCCACGTAATAGAAGAATCGCTAAGGAAGGGTGGGTGGATTCACAGGCAGGAGGAAGACTCTCTGGTCGGTTATTTTCAACAGGAAATGAGACCTTCACCATCTTTGGCCGACTTTGAAGCCTAAGGGATTTCCAGGATCAACATGTATGTCGCCCCACTAGCACATCCACACAGAGTTCTGGAGACTTGTCCACCCATGTGCACTTGGTGGACAGGGACCCTTGGGGCAGAGCACAAGTTCTGATTGAACATGCGGATTTCAACTTCCTGTTGTGTCATTATGAGGAAATCATTGAACTTGGAAACCCTGGGCTCCACCCTCTGCAAATAAAACAATCCCTGGTCCTAGAAGCCTCCTTGGGGTGTCAGGGTGACCCACTTTCCTTTGGTCGCTTTAAACATCCTTGTGTTTTGATTATCAGAACCCTCGAAGGACGAAGCCTTGTGCTTTAGGTACCGAAAGAGTTACAGAGAAGTGAAGTCTCCTTCCGCAGCCGCAGGACTTTGGCACATCCGGCAGCCTTAGGTGACAGGTGTTCTGTGTCCTGGCAGATACCTGCTGACAAAGAGGGTAGCTGGGTGACAAATGAGGTTGGTGTCCAGGTTCCAAACAGAAAGAAGGAGAAATTAAGAAATTTATTTATGGGTAAGAAAACAAACGAAGTTTAACTCTATGGACCGCTCTGGCACTGAAAAACAAGCATGATGTTGCCTTTGAAACAGTCAGGTTTTGCTCCACCCTTTCTCGCCAATTAAGACACAGCTGCACCCCAGAATCTACGTTTCCCGGAGCCTGTGTTCCGTCCGTCCTTCCCTGTCATTCCAGCCTCCCGAGAAGTTTTTGCAGCCCATAATGCTTCTAAATCATCCCACATTTTTCCTGAGTTCTTTCCAATGCCAAAGAGTGCTCTCAGATTCAATTATTTTTTAGTTCCCTCACGAGATTTAAACTGAAAGGCGTCTCCTGACCGTCCCACCTGAAGTCAATGTGATTTGATTGAGGGCAGCTTGGGAAACAGGCCGCGCATTGGTGGGGAGCCGGAGCTCTGGGTCTCCACCGAGTTCTCAGCGCCCTCTTGTGGCAGAATGTCAGGTAGCTTGGACCCCAAATGCCACTGTAAAATGTATTTTCAGATTTTGAAAAGGCAATTTGTCTCTGTTTCCTTTTACTTGTTTGCCTTGCCCATAATCCGGGGAAAGGAAGGAAAATGTCCTCGGATTGTAGTGAGTTGCCATTCTAATCTTCCATCCACTTTATCCGGAGGACGTACAGACCCTGTTACACAGGTCCCAATCATGGATGCCGCCTTTCTGACCACCCACACCTTGTTTACAGGGTCCCTGTCACTGGTCTTTCTTACTTTTTTCTCTTTTTTTTTTTTTTGAGACAGGGTCTCGTTTTGTAGTTCAGGCTGGTCCTGAACTCAGCAATCCTCCTGCCTTTGCTTCCCGAGTGCTGGGATTACAGGCATGAATCACCATGCTTGGCATTGTATGTAGTTACGGGGATCAAACCCGGGACCTGGCGCTTGCAAGGCAGGCGTCGGAACCACTGAGCTAAATCGCTGGCCCTGTCTTTCTTTACTCTTAAAAAACAATTTACATGCTAGAACCCATGGACTTTAAGTTGAAATTCGCATCTTGTTCCCTGACTATCTTAAACATTTCTTCTTCCCTTCGTCATCATTTCTGTTTCGTACTGTAACTGATTAAAATTTTTAAGCTGGTCTTAACACTTGGTTTTAACCCTCTCACTTCTAAAGTGTAAGAAGTGTGAGAAGAAATTTCACAATGAGTTTACATGTCTAAATCAAGCAGGTCGTAACTTCTGCGCCCCATGTTGAAGGGTTTTTTGTTTTAAAAAGCTGCTGGTATTCTTGCTTTCAGTGTCATTGTGTTGCAATAACTGAACTCCTTTACTCCGCCGGTAAAAACATTTCCTTTATTACGAAGTGCTCTTGACTTCAGTATCCAGACACTGAGAATCATGCCCAGTGTACTCAAAGATGAGTTCTTATAAGAGAGACACCTTATAAGTTCAGGGTTATTTTATTGTTCACTAATCTGTGTCATCTTCTGAGCGAATCATGAACTAAGAGAAGAGTGCTTTATTATGGGATTATTTTAAATTGTCCTGCAGAACAAGAAACTGTAAACAAAAGCTGATCAGGTTTCCAAACTGGGATTCACTCTTTAATTTACCTCCTGTGCAGTGACAGATGCAGACTGTACAGCAGGGTGCAGTATGTTCACGGAAGAAATGCTGTCACGAGGTTAGCTGGTGGCCAGTCACTTTCTTTGGGAAACTTGCTGTACTGTTTCAATGTGTTAAGTGCCTTGTTGTAAAGTAAAATCTTAAGTTCAGGACTCATTATTTTCCTGACCTATTTTTCATTATGATATGTACTGTATGCTGTTGGGATAGTTTTATTAAAAGCTTACCTTTCAGAAACCCCTTCCCTCCTGCCCACCGATACCTTCATCTTCAACCTGTTCTATGGGTTTGTGTTTGGAGTATTTTTGTTAAAAGGAAATCGCCTTTGTTTAGAAATATGTTGTCCGTGCTTGTGCTTTTCTGTCTGGAAGACATTTCAAGAGGAAATTAGGGTTATTCCTATAGTTCATACTTCTGAAATGCTGTCTTCTATTTACATTTTAAGTGCCTAATTGTTAAAACAAATTTACATTTCTGTTTGAAAGAGGATATGTGTACTTGGTTTTTAATCTCTTTGGTTTTGCTTTAAAAAGAAAAAACTGCAAGAGCCTATACTTTATATTATCAATAAACCACAGTGACACTAACCGTCTTTTCAAAATTTGTATTAGTTTCTTTTATTTAAAAAAAGATGGTCTTAAATTTATTTAGTTTCAGAGAACTTGTTAAAACCACAAGTTATTTTCTTCCGGCTCCCCCCCCCCTTTTTTTCTGGGTCTTACTATATGTATTCCAGGCTGGCCTTGAATTCAAGACAGTTCTCCCGCCTCAGCCGTCTGATGAACCCAGCTCATTGTATTTTTAAAATAAGGTGATAGATAACCTTGCATTCATGGAATGTAGTCAAGTAGGATAGATTTTTTTTCTTTCCTGCTGTTGTATTTAAGGTGAAAAATTATTTTGAAACCATAGAAGATCGTTTGTGGAAACAATTCACTCCACATGCTACAATTGTGGGTCTCCTTGTTCACAACGGGACAGAGTTGCCGGTCCTTGAAGGAAAGCAATGTACTTACTCTCTCATTTCATTTTGGAAGAAACCTCTCCCGACTCCTTTGCAGAGGCAGAGGGCGCTGTCCTCCGAAGCCCTGGCTGCAGGGCTGTGAGTAACTGGGCCCAGGGAAAGGTGAGTGTGTGGCGCCCGAGAGGGAGTCAGCAGACGTTGCTGAATGGGGTGAGGGTGCCCTGGGCAGCTGTCAAAGACACCCAGGGTCTGAACTGGTCATCGCAAACACAGCAACAATCTGGTGGATTTTCTTGATGGCTCCCGGGGACCGGAAAGCTTCCCCTAGAGTGGTCCTGCCCCTTCTACGCAGCAACATGTTGGCCGGGTGTTGGCTGTTCAAGCGGAATGCACTGTACAAGAGACGTCGACTAGTGTTCAGACTCAGGCCCAGCAGGAGCTCTCGTGCCAGACAGATTCAAGGCTGCAGCTCCTGAGAGCCCCCCTGAGACAGGACCCCAGGCATCGCTGCAAGTGTTCCTCAGGACCAAGGCGGTAACCCTTCCTTCCGTCAACTGCAATGAGTGATAAGTGGAATCCCCACTATGACTCATCCAGATCAGGCAGGTTTCTGAAGGAATAAAAACCACTTTTAAAACCAAAATAAGAGCCAAATACACACCTGTAATCCTGGCATTGGGGAAGCTGAGGCAGGAGGATCACTGAGTGTTCAAGGCCAGCCTGGGCTACACATAGTGAGACCTTATCGCTAAACAAATACCACAAACTAGAATAAGAACGGTTGGTAGGAAAGATTGCAACTTCGACTTCACCAGCGCTGACCCTTGGATTGTGCTGTGGCCAGGCTGCCTTGAGTTAGTTTTGGGCCCCTGATAAAAGATGACAGCATGATTCCCCAAAGACAAGTTTGTTAAAAACAGTCCAAGGGTTGAGGGACAAGGCAGATCAACCTGAGCTCCACAGGTGGTGTGACAGGCTTCAGGCGGTATCCCTGGGGGACAGGACACCCACTCTCTGGTGGGAAAGGCCCCCCGGCCTGCTGTGCTGTGCCAGCTCCCACTTGCCCTTGCAGGTCCCAAGCTCAGGGTGTCAAGGGCTTCGCCTTCCCCAGGAGAGACTGTCTGCCTCCACCCTGCCTGCTGCGTCCCTGCTGAAAGAGGCCAAGACTCCAGACCTTCCCTGGAGGCAGAGTGTCCAGCCTTGGGGGTGGTCTACAGGACACACACACACACCCCGGCTTCCAAAGCAGTTACCGGTGGACTTCCAGCCCTCATTCCTGGACCTGAGGGTCTTGGCTGTGGGAGACTCAGGGCCATGCAGTAGAGCTCACTCAAAGCAGGTCAGCTTTGGAAGAAGCTCGGCCAGTCCCCAAGCTATTGCCACCCACCAGGTGCTGTACCTGCATCTTCAGAAGACCATTTTACCTTTCTCTACATCCGGCCACCTCTGGATGGTGAGTGGGACAAGGCAGCGAATTCCATTAACGTGAGCCCACTGCCTCGTGGCTTTCACTGGAAAACGTGTTCCATGTGGGATCCCTGGTGGTGGACAAGGCGTTCTCTGAGTCCGTGGATGCTGGTTTGGGCAGAAGCATGACATTCAGGGAAGGCAAATCCACACCAGGATGCACATCTGCACCAGCGAGGGCAAAGTGCTGTCCCTTCCACGATGGAAGTGGTCTGACAGAATCAACCTGTCGCCAGGCCACAGGCTGATCACCCCCTTGGATGGTGCCACCCTGGGGATGCAGTGTTGGTCTCTGCCACTGGCACAGTGGGCACTCAGCAATGGCTGTACCAGCTCAGCCGTGGTGACGGGGTTCTGGTCGCTGGGTCTGTGCAGGACCTCCATCCCTGCCTCTGCATGTAGTGCTCAGTGGTACCGGTGGGGTGGCTGACGGGTGGCTGCTGTACACAGAACCGGTCGGCCTGTCCACCTGCCTCACTGCTACAGTCCTCTTCTGCTGAGGTCACCTTTGGTGAGCGTTTACATGGATCACAGATCTTTCTACATTCTTCACCCACATGGAGAGGTCCATCTGTCTAACCTCCAAATACTCTGTCACCCTTCCAGTCACGTGGCTTCCAAGTTCCTGGCCATCCAGTCAGGCCACTGGCTGCAGCCTGAGTCAGGGCAGTAGCACATCCGGCCACCTTTCATTCCAGGCAGAATGTACCAGCGGGTGCCCTGCTGAAGTTCAACCGCTGTGAAGGTGGCTGTTCCCACCACTCTTCAGGATGTACTAGAAGGGCAGTCGTGCTGGGGGCAGTGCCCGCATAGCGCACAGAGCCCTGTGAAGTAGGCCCTGTTCTCCCATCCAGCTGCTGGCATGGCACATCCCAAGGGACCCACAGGTGCATGCAAGGAAGCAGACGGCAACATGGCAGGAGTAGGGGCCATGGCACCAGGGCAATTTCTTCATGGCCAGGTTACTATGTGAATGTTTGGTAGCTCCTCAGAGTTCCACACAGTTGGGTCCTGTGTCCCCAGGGGGTCAAACCCGAGTCAGGTACTTCCTTGGACTCCACTGTCCACACACGACGGGGTGCTGGCTGTGAGAGGGGAGGACACTCTGACACTGTTACAGGGATGACCCTGAAGACACTGCTGAGAGGATGAGCCCGGGGACGAAGGGACAGGCGCCCGAGCGTTCCCTGAGCTGAGGTCCCATGGGAGGCCGATTCTCAGAGCGGAGACTCGGGGCAGAGGGCGGGCTGGGGAAAGGATGTGCAGGGACCTCGCATAATCCAGTGTTTGTGGGACAAGGAACAGGCTATGGAAACATAAGTGGCCGTCATACAACATCGAGATTGTGCTTAATGCCCGGCTCACACCCTGTAAATGGGTGCAGGTCAGCTTCCTAGACGTCTTTCACAACCAGAAGCCTTCCCTCTGTTTATTGGAGCAGATCTATAACAGGAAGTAGAGATAGTGTTAATTACTTATTAATAGATCATTCATAGGCTGATGAATGACAAATGGCCCCTTTCTATCTCTCCGGGTTCACCTTTGCCCGCTGGAGTGCAGCCAGGGGGTGCTCCGGGAACCTCAGCTCGGCAGTGGACCTGAGGCTCACACCGTCCCTCGCTCTCCGGCTAGAGTCCAGCCATCATCCACTCCCCAGGCCCCTCTCGGCGCCAGCCCTGCGGCCTCATTGGCCCTGCACGCCCTCATCACAGGCCCACCTCCAGGAAGCTCAGCCTCACCCAGGACGAGCCGTGTGCTCCTCAGAGGCCTTCCCTGACCCACACGATACAGAGAGAGCGCCTGCGGCCCTCCGAGCCCGCCCCTCACTGTCACTGACGACACACGTTCATGCCCCTCCACCTGCTTTCTGCTGATGGCAGCTCCTCTAAGGGCAGACACTTTGCTTTGCAGTCTTACATCTCCAATGCCAACAAGAGCTCCACCAGGTGGGGCCAGGACATAGGTACTGACAAGGACATGCCTTGTGACGAGTGAGTCCAACCACCGAAATACTAGACAGCTGTTAGAAGGGCTGCCAGACGCATCCGTGACTCACAAGCAGCGCGGTCAACTAAGCGCTCAGCATCTGAAAAGCTCTGTGATACTTCTGATGAGTTCCCTGAAGAGAGGCAGAGGCAGTGTGTGTGTGTGTGTGTGTGTGTGTGTGTGTGTGTGTGTGTGTGCGCACGCACCACCCTTGGAAATGCAGACAGCACCAGCTCCACTCCTGGAATTGATACCGCTGCACGAATTAAAGATGAATATGCAACAGTATCGCTCCTAACAGAAAACACCTGGAAATAGTACAGATAGATCTTACTCAGAAACATTTGAAATGTTCCTAAACAATGGCTGAGATTTGTTTGCTCTGGTCTCAGTGAAAGGCCAAGGAGCAACAGAGTAATTTCCTAAGACTCCAGGTCACCATGTGACTGCTGGCACTGAGCCTGCCCTGTGGTCGGAGGCTCTGGAGCCGCGCCTCCTCACCCCTGGGCACAGCTTGGTGGCCACAAAGCCTCCAGTGTCTTTCTGGCCAAGGCCGCCCACCTGCACTCCAGTACAACAATTACAATGACTGATGGTTGGGGCGGTGCCCGCCTGTAATCCCAGAATTTGGGGAGGCAGGAGTTGCAAGTTCAGTCCTAGCATGGGGCAGTTAACTGCCTGGGGAGATCGTGTTTCAAAATAAAAAATAAAAATGGCTGGGGCTGGGGTATAGCTCAGCGTAAAGGTCTCGAGTTTAATCCCCAGTGCTGAAAAAATGATGGAGAACTACCATGATGTCTTTTTAGTCACCTACTGACAAAAGAATATTGTTAATAGAAATATTTATGATGATTAAAATACCTATATATGTAAAAGACTGGAAAGCTATACAAACATAATGTTATACAAATTACCTGCATGGTGAGGATTGAAAAGTAAAAATTATTTATACTTTTCAAGTCCCTAATCTTTTATTTTGTTTTATTTTTTAATACTTGGGATTGAATGTAGGACCTTGTGCTTGCCAGGTGGGCATGGTGCCACCGATTCACACTCTCCAGGGTCCTGCATTTTGAATTCTGTTATTAAAACTTGAATAAAATAGTGACTTTCCAACAGTACCCTGTGCTTGGTCTCTGTTCTGCTCTAGGACAGGTAAGTGAGCCCCCACCTCAACCAGGGATGGGGCAGATGGGGTGACCCTGGACAGGACAGGGGCTGTGCCAGGAGGAGCATTGGCCTCTGACAAACTGGGGTGCGCCTGGGGCGCGCCTGGGGCCTGAGCTGACTGACTCAGTGAGTGGCTCTAAGGCCCTTACCAGATGAGTGGATAAAGAAAACGTGGCGTTTACACAGACAGTGTGGAGCACTGCTCTGCCACTTAGGATAGACTTGAGCCACTGGTAGAAAACCGATGCTCCTTGAGGCCAACATGCTAAGTGAAACAAAATCAAACTCACAAGCTTGACAACACGGGGGTAGCCTGAGGAATCAGTTCCTTTGACCAGGCCAGCGCAGACAGGCCTGAGGACAGGGTTGTGCAGTGTTCCATAGCCGAGTTACTCCTCAAGGACCAGGACCTTGGGGTGAGCTTGTTCCCCCTGGGAACTGGGCAGCGGCGGCGCATATGGGTGAGCTAGCTCTTCGCACCGGCAGAAGCGATCCAGCCCTGGCCTGGGTCGATGCGGCGAGGACCCTGTGGGGCTGAACCCACTGAACTCGCCTCGGCGCAGGCCTCTCACTGCCCTTTCCAGACCGGGCCCGAGCGGCGAAGCACACGCAGGTGCCCAGCGGCAGGTCAGCGGCTTCGTGGCGAGCGCCGCCCTAATCCCGGCTTGTCCCTGCCACTGACCCGAGCGCATGCGGCTTCACCTCCCACGCCAGCTGTGCCATTGTCCTTCACTAATAACGCTCAACTGGTAACAAAGCCGTGAGCACCTCGATACTTCGGGTTTACAGTTACCAACACTGCTGGCCGGAAGCCATGTGACGCTGAAAGGATCTAGGCGCTCCGAGTGCTGGAGGACGGATGTCAGAGATCAGGTGCTGGTGCGGCTGCTTTGTTCTGGCCTCTGTCCTACTTGGTCCTGTGTTCCCTGGTCTGTCTATGCACTGTATAAACACTGACCTGTCATGTCAGACTCAGCCACCGCTTTGAAGGCCCAGATTCAAACACAGACATGATCTGCGGTCCTGGGGCTCAGAGCTCTAACACATAAACAGGGTGAGGAGACCCTGCCACGGGAAGTCACCTGGTTCTGGTACAGCCCGCGGAATGCGCGACGGAGTCTGGGAGCCACATGAGATGCGCCTCCCTCTCTGGAAGCCCTTGGTTACTTGGAGTTGAGTCTGGAAATTGATAGTTTTAGAACAAATGAAGTGTGTTAGAGGGAGGCATGCTTAGGAGCTGAAAATGCCTTAGAGAAAGTCGTTCTTTTTTTTTTTTTTTCCGGTACTAGAGGTCAAACTCGGGACTTTGTGCTTGCCTGGTGGGTGTGAAACCACTGAGCTAAGTCACCCGCTCAGAAAAGGTTTAGATCCAAACTTAAGCATACACTCCATGATCTGATAAACTATGGAATTACAAATGACATGGTCAACAGTTTAAATGTTGACCTACTTATCCAAGAGCAGACTGTTTTATGCTTTGCTATGTTTACCATGTAAAATAAGGACGGATAATACCTTACACAGTTTAAATGGTGAAGAATACTTTCCTGTTACACTTCTTAAAGAGGCCCACGAAAAAATCTGAAGGCATTTAGTTCCTGTTTTTGTTCAGTTATGTTTGTATTTAAGTGATCATTGTGGATGAACACTAAGGTATTTAAATTTTTTTCCCAAACTTTCTAACTTTTGATAAAATTACGTATTTATAAAATACACTTGCCAACTAGATCTTTGTTTCTCTGCCCCTGCGTATCAGGCCATGCATGGAAACGGGCTGGAGGGCTAGAACTTTGCTAAATGGGAAGGAAACCCATTTGGAGTGAGGAGGACAGGGGTGAGAATTAAAACGTGAAAACTAACAGGAACTAACTGCTAAGTCTCGAAGACAAAAAAGAAATGTACGGTGATGCCTTAGGCATCACAAGGCGGAGGACAGAGCAGGCTAAGGGGGACCCTCACCCTGGGGGGCAGGCTGGGGCGCAGATCTGCGCCGCACGCCCCTCCATACCCACCAGTGTTGGGTACGCGGGTTCGCGCGGTCACGGGGCGGGGCCACCGGGAGCAGCCAATCGGGGCCCCGAATCAGGCCCCGCCCAGTAGGCCAAGTATGTGCTCACGGGGCCGATCCGGGTCCTAATCCCGAGTCTAATCCCCATCCCATCCCTATCACCGCACAGCATGTCAGCACCGGGGGCCCCACCCGCCCCCGCGGACGTCCCCTGGGGCCCATGTGCGCTGCTGCTGCTGCTGCTGCTGCTGCTGCTCTGTGCCCTGGGCGCGCTCCTGGGCCGCGGCTGGCTGCGGGGCCGAGGGGCGCGCGGGGCTCCCCCCGGGCCAGCTCCCTGGCCGCTCCTGGGCAGCCTGGGACCCGCGCTGCTGCCGAGCTTCCTGCGGCGCGGGGCGCCGGGCTCGGCTGGGGCGCGCGATAACCTGCAGGCGCATCTGGCCGGGTTGGCACGCGAGTACGGGCCGGTGTTCAGCCTGTTCCTCGGGCCGCAGCGCGTCGTGGTGCTCAGCGACTTCCGCAGCGTGCGCGCCGCGCTGGTGCAGCAGGCCGAGGTCTTCAGCGACCGTCCGCGGGTGCCGCTCATCTCCATGGTCACCAAGGAGAAAGGTGAGCCAGGCTGGAGGGAAGCAGGCCGGGAGGGCCGCGTCCGCTCCGCCTCAGAGCTAGCGGCAGCTGCTCCCGACCTCTGCCGAGGGCCTGAGCCGGGGGTTTGCTGCCTCCGCCGGCCCCAGCGGTGCCCGCGGACCTCTGGCCGACGCGGGTCTCCACCCCGCGGCCTCTCAAGCACTGACCGCGGTTCCCGCCCTCTGCACGGAGGGTCGGGCCTCTTGGAGTCCGAGCCCGGGTTTGGGGTGTGAACTTGTAAACGCCCGCTGCTCTGCTGGAACCGGTGGCTGGGAGACGAGTCCCGCCCACCTCGTCTCCCGTCACACATGGGGGCCACTCGGCCTTGCAGGAGGTGTGACCGCCTTGCCACGCATAGGCTCCGGGGTTCACCCCTAACTCCTTTACGCGGCCCCCAGCTCTTGCAGCCCCGCAGTTCTGCTGCTTAGGGGCCCACGACGTCCACGGAGCGCAGTGTCCTTAAGGTCCTTTCTCACGACAGCCTGAGTGGGATTTCCCTCCTCCGTCCGCGGCCACACCTGCCGCCGGACTCCTGGGCGCCGCCGCCGCCCTTGCCAGTTCTTAGGGTTTGGAGGGACCGCCATGCCACCTGAAGCAGTGGCTGTTGAGTTTACCGATCCTCCTGCCTCAGCCTCCCAAAGCGATAGGAGGAGAGATGTACGTCACCGTGCTCAGTTGAGAAATGAAATTTCAGAAAGGAGACCGAGTTTATTTTCACTTGCCCACGAAGAATGAGGAAGGGGCCGGCAGCTCACCTCAGGAAGCCTCGCCCTGGAGCCTGGCTGAGCTGCTTCTGTGGCAGGTGGCTGCTGGCCCTGGTGGCGAAAATGTTAAGATGAGAAGTTGTCAAAAACAATGTTTAGAGCACAGGAGAAAGGAAGCGATTTTAGGGAGGAGAAGCCAATAAATCCTTACGTCTGTGTGAGGAGATGCTCCTCGGTGCTCCAGGGGTGAGGTTCCCCTGTGCACCGAGTGCTACCGGAGCCCACTCGCAGTCAGGGGAGGCTGCGGCAGGTTTTTCAGTGTGTCGGGCTTTTTCAGTCTCCTGATTTCATCAGTGGTTGTCCTTCTTAAGTTCATAAAAAGAACAGTGAGCACATGGGTGTAATCCCAGCACTTGGGAGGCTGAGGCAGGAGGATCAACATGAATTAAAGGACAGCCTGCCCTGGGCCGGGGAGTTAGCTCAGTGGTTCCGGCGCCTGTCTTGCAAGCTCGAGAGCCCGGGTTCGATTCCCCGGTAACCACATAACAATACTGGGTGTGGAGACTCACCCCAGCAGCAACCAGTACCACATACCACAGTGCCGGGCGTGGTGGCTCACGCCTGTAATCCCAGCACTCGGGAGGCAGAGGCAGGAAGATTGTGATGTGAGTTTGAGGCTGAGCTCAGAGCCAGCCTGAACCACAAAGCGAGACCCTGTCTCAAAAAACCTAAAAAAAAAAAAAAATAAATAAATAAAAGGACAGCCTGTCCTACACTGAGATCAAGATCACCCTGGACTACATAGTGTGACTGTGTCTTAGAAAAGTAAGCCAACAAACGAATCACAGTGTGTGCACACCTCTTAGAAGAAATAAAAGACTTTTTCTGTAGCGTTTGTCACCACGCCCAGCTCATGTATTTTGATTACAAATTCTTTAAAATTAAAAATTCAGAGATCAAAATGAACTTGTTTATCCACTGCCAATTCTTAAATAACACAGCTTTATTTGTATTTTTTAAAATATACACTACATGCTTATATTTCTACCTCCAGCCTTTTAAATTTAAAATGTTTTTAAATCCATATTATACAATAATCCACTAAAAACAATACATAAAATGGCATCACTTATCTATTCCGTTGTTTATAGAAATAGTGGTCCCAGTGTACCGGGAGCATGAAGCAGGAAGATTGCAAGTTCTAGCCCAACCTGGGCAATTTACTAATTTACCAAGACCCTAACATAAAAATAGGCATAAAAAAGGCTGGGAAGGTATCTCAGAACCCTGAGTTTAACGTCCATTACTGAAAGGAAAATAGGAAAAAAAAAAAAATTAGGCGATTTTTAAAAATTTTTACTTCTTTGTATGTTTTTTTTTTTTTTTATGTAGCTTAGCTCTGCTCTCCAAGCGCTGGGATTACAGGCGTGAGCCACCACACCAGGCACTGTGGAATGTGGTACTGATTGCTGGTGGATGTGAGTCTCCACAGCCAGCATTGCTGTATGTGGTTGCCAGGGATTGAACTCAGGCCCTGTGTTTGCAAGACAGGTGCCAGAACCACTGAGCTAAATCCTGGCCCCTTCTCCATGACCTTTGAAATTGCTTTTGTCATTAAAAGTATTCTAAGCCTATTTCCTGGCCGGGGATGGTGGGCTGCCTGCCTGTCATCCCAGCTAGTCAGGGAACAAAGGCAGGAGGGTCACACATTCAAGGCCAGCGTGGCAACTTAAAAATTTTTAGGTGGGGATGTAGCTCTGGAGCACTTGCCCAGCATAGAGGTGGCCTGGGTCCTGTCCCCTGTAACATGCACACACGCACATGCATGCACTCGCATACACACATGCCTACTGGAAAGCTCTTAAGGGCGGCACAATGCTCCTCAGAGAGGATGTACTGTAAGCTTTTGTCCCTCATCAGATTCCCATTCGACACAGGCAGCCAGGGGCTGTTTATTCCACCTCTCAATCCCCCCTCTGTGCCCTCTGTGAGCTGGCACACAGGGTCTTGTTAGGTTGCATACCAGGGCTGGGAGTTGTGACCCTCCTACCTCAGTCTTCCTCAGGGTTAGGATAACTGGCGTGACCTCCACATCCAGCTGTCCCTCCGTCTTGAGAGCTGTGAGGGGCCAGGGCCCCCGCTGTCTCACCGTCTGTTGTTGGGCAGCTTCACAGACCCAAGCAGGGGCCGCAGGCACGAGCAGAGACCAGGCACAGAAAGTCCCACTAAGGCCTGCAGAGCTGTGGGAAGGGCGTGCAGCTCAGCTGTGTGCCTACCCTTCCTGCAGCCTCGGGTGCGCACCAATTGATGGGATTGTTCTCACTGTCCCCGCCTTCGTGGCTCTGAGTGCACTGGGAGGAGGCATTGACCTGGTCATTGAGACACCTCCAGTGGCCACATCATCTGCAGATGTGATAGGCAATTAGAGTTGATGCCAGAACCCTGCACCCAACTGAGCCATCAGAAGCCATTTAGAAAGAGCTCAGGCTGTTTGTCCAAGTCCATGGCCAAAGGTAATCTCATGGATTTAGTCCCAGGAGGCCACCTTCAGCCCTTAGGTAGACCATTGGCAAAACATAGTTGCAAAATGTAGAACAAACTGCCAGGGGGCAAGCTAAGCCTCCTGAAGAGTGAATTCAGTTACCGAGACAGTGGAAGCAGATCAATTTATTGTCTGTGAAACAGGTAATTTCTGTCAGAAAGGCAGGCAGCATATTTTGGTGTCCCTTTCCCTAAACCAAGGAAAACACAAGACTTGCACTTTAGTAAGCAGGCTGCTTTTATTGAATCTCTGACCTACACACAACAGAAATGCAGAAAATTTGAAGACAAACTACAAAAATGAATGTCTGTTTACCAATCAAGAACATATACTTGCAATGAAACGAGGTCACCTCTTACTCACTAAGAGCAGCGTGGCTCCTGCCAGCTAATGGACTGAGCAGCCCTGGGAGCTGCTTAGGAAATAGGTTGTTACTCTTGACAGCAAATGAAGACAGCAGTCATGGCTGACTGCACTGCGTCAGACAAGGAGACTCTTTATAGCATATTGAGTGTGATCACAGTTTATCTTACCAAAAGTACAAAATAAAACTCTACATGAGAAAGACTTTGAAACTCTGGAGCCTAAGCATGGATAGCATGTTGCAGACAGCACTGAATTAGGAGCCCTTGAGACACCTCAGGCTAGAACTTGGATCCTCCTGCCTCAGCTTCCCAGGGTTCTGTGATCATAGGTGTGCCTCACATTCCTAGCTGAGTTCAGGTGCTTTTAAATTTCAGCAGATGTTGCCAACAACCAACAGTGTATCACCTGCCAGTTTCAAGATTCCAGACTGAGGGCCAGGGACTAACCCAGTTGGGATGTTCATTCATCCCAGGTTACCCGGAGACTGTGCCCACAGCGGGGAGTTAGAAAGCCCAGGACGGTCTCCACTCTCTTGTGAGTGTGTGACTGTTCTTGTCGGTGTGCTCATGATGTTTTGGATGTGGCATGTCTGACCTGAAGTGTTTTCTAGGCCTCGTTTTCCCCTTGTGAAACAGAAAGCGGTTTCAGCACTCTCCTTTTGCACATCAAAGCTTGTTCCTGTCCATTTACCAGCAGATGCTGCCAGTCACAGGAGCTTTCTGACCAGTTCTCCTAGTTCAACTGGACTTGATGATGTTATAGGTGCTGGCCCTTCTCTGGGCTGCTGGTTGCTCTGTGAGGGAGACCTGGGGACCAGTGAGCTTCCTGTTAAGGGTCACCCGCAGTTCTCTCCCCATCATTTAAACTTTGTTTTTTCTGTACTAGGCTAGCCTTGAACTCAGTGTTAGCTCAGGCTGGTCTTGAACTTTCAGCCATTCTCCTGCCTCAGACTCCTGAGTCCAGGATCATAAGCACGGGCTCCCAGGCCCACTCACCCCTGTCTTGGTGTCCTTCTGCAGGGCTGGTGTTCGCACCCTACGGCCCCGTCTGGCGACAGCAGAGGAAGTTCTCGCATGCCACTCTGCGTCACTTTGGCTTGGGCAAGCTGAGCTTGGAGCCCAGGATCATTGAGGAGTTCGGATTCGTGAAGCAGGAGATGCAGCAGCACAGGGGCGCCCCCTTCAGCCCGGTCCCTGTCATTAGCAACGCTGTCTCCAATGTCATCTGTTCCTTGTGTTTCGGCCAGCGCTTCCATTACAGCAACAGGGAGTTCAAGAAGCTGCTGGACCTCATGTCTCGGGGCCTGGAAATCTGTATCAGCAGTCAGGTCCTCCTGGTCAACGTGTGCCCCTGGCTCTTCTACCTGCCCTTCAGGCCGTTTAAGGAGGTGAGACAGATCCAGCAGGACATAACTGTCTTCCTGAGACAAATCATCCAGGACCATCGGGACGCTCTGGATGCCGAGAAGCCCCAGGACTTCATCGACATGTACCTTCTGCACGTGGAGGAAGAGCGCAGACGCGACAGCAGCAGCAGTTTCAGCGAGGATTACTTGTTCTACATCATCGGGGACCTGTTCATCGCCGGGACCGACACCACCACCAACTCCCTGCTGTGGTGTCTGCTGTACATGTGCCTGCACCCCGCTGTCCAAGGTAACTGGATGAGCCCTCAGCCATGGCACAGTGGGCGATTTAGCGGAGGGTCAGCGGCCCTCCCAGTACCGGGCATGTCTTCGGCTATGAAAGCAAATAATTACTTGCATCTTGAGGGAACTAGGCAGGTGCTGACAGTGAAACCGCTTTTCCAGACGGTGGACTCGTGTTCTGACGTCATCGCCCTGCTTTGGTTCTCTGTGAAATCGGTGGTGTGGAGGACTGGGACACCCCGGTGCTGAACCCTAATGCTCTGTGCACCCATTCTTGCTTGGAAAAAGGAGAAGTAGAGAGGTTGTGAGGTTGCACAGTGGTGCGAGCACGCCAGGCGGAGGGCAGCCTCCAGGCCATTCAGGGGAGTGGGAAGCAGAGTCAGAGGCACAGCAAGCCTGTTCTCTGACGGCCCCTGTGGTACAAGTCTGACCCGGTCTCACCGTGCCGGAGAACCAGAGGAGGCCCGTTTCCTTGCCAAGCCAGGTCCTTGGCCGATGGCCCCTTCAGCATCTTCAGAGCCAGCACGGCCCCTCTCTGCGTCCTGCCCTCTCGGCTCTGAACTCAGTGGTACCGTCATGTTGCCTAGTGGCAGTGACAGGTTCTGAGCACTCAGCCATGAGTGACGCTGTCACGGTGTGACATCAGCGTGTGAACCAGGACAGTACATCCCATGACACCGTGGTCATGACGCATCTGGTTCTGACCCATGCGTCTCCGTGTGACGCGGCTGCACTCAGGCCGGGCAGTCATGCCATGTGCCGCGGTGGGCACTTGTGGAAACCTGTCAGCCCTGGTTTCACTTCAGGCCCTGGCCTTGCCTTTGAGGTCCGGCAAGATGCGGCATTTAGGGTGGTGGCTATGGTGGGCTTCTCCCATGAGCACCTCTGCTCCGCCACGTGCCCTGCCTTGTTCTTCCAGAGGCTGACCCAGCTGGCCAGGGCCAAGGGCCATGACTGAGACGAGCCAAACGTTCGTCCTCTCTGGAGTCCGCTTCCTCAGGGTCCTGTCACAGCAGGGACAGTGTAGGGAGGGCGAGCCTGGCTCTTGCTCACTGCAGTCTCCCCCTCTCACCCTCCTGCCACAGAGCTGTCAGCCATGCTGCCTGCAGCCCAGGGCTCTCACCCAGAGCTGGGCAGACGGGCTGCCTGCGTGTGGGCGTGCAGCCTCTACCATGTGAGCTTCTTTCCTGTTCACTCCCAAGGCATCGAAGTTACCAGCGGACTGAGGCGTGGATATGCTGGAGACACCATTGCTCTCCACAGACGGCTCTGTGCCCTCTGTCAATGAAGTTAAGTCACAGATTATCCCAGTTTAACAGGTTAAGACTCTGCTGTGTATTACATTGGATGGATTCTGAGATCCTGGAACCCTGGAGTGACTTCACCTGGTCAAGTTGACCTTGGGGTCAAGCTGTTTGTTGCCTGGGCTGAAGGTCCCTCTTCCAAGGTGGCTCTCTCCCTCATGCCATTGGCCATGGGCCACAGCTTCTGGTGGCTGCCTTCCCCAAAAGTAAGTGACTCAAGAGAACAAATGGCAGAGAGCAGAGCCACTCATCTCAGGAGTGATGGGCTTCGCTTTACCCTTCTTGGGACAGAGCAAGGAGTGAATACACAGGATGTAAACTCTGTGTTGGTCAGCATTCCATTACTGTAACAAAACACCTGAGGTGATCCACTTATCAAGAAGGATGGTCCATTTTGGCTCATGGCCAGGGTACATCCCAGGACCTCACTTCCACTGGCCCCTCCTCTCAACTTTTAGCAGAACCCTTAGAAAAGGCCTGTAGTGCACATGGGCCTCAGGGAGGTCCTAGACCCATGAGGAGCCAACCTCGAGCAGGGTCCAGGCCGGCTTGGGCCCTGCCCATGTTCTCCATCTGTTCTCACCCAAACGCATCAGGTGTTCCTGCTCCAGGCTTTCTTCTACCCTGTCCTGTCTGCTGCCCTCCATCCGTGCCCAGGTGGCACGTCTGACCCACACTACATGCTGTGCTGCCAGCCTTTTGGCAGCATGTGGGGGAGAACAAGTGGACGTGGGGCACACGCAGCTCTCCACAGGCAGATCTGACAGTTTCTTCTCTCCCCTCACACAGCAAAGGTCCAGGGAGAGATCCAGAGGGTCATCGGCCCCACCCGAGCCCCGTCCCTCACCGACAAGGCCCAGATGTCCTACACGGAGGCTGTCATCATGGAGGTGCAGAGGCTGACGGCGGTAGTGCCCCTGGCCATCCCGCACATGACCTCGGAGGAGACAGGCGAGTCTGGCTTCGTCCCTGTGCCCTTCAGGGAAGCCCACGTGCGGGCGGGTGGCCACATCACACGCTGGAATGTCCAGGTCTGTGTCAGCCTGCAGCTGTCCACTGCCAGGTGAATCGCTGTGCCAAGACCATTAGCTGCCTGTGCTCATATGGCAAAACAAACGGTGCCATGACTTTTTACTGTATCTTACTTTTGGTCTTTTTTGTGACAGGGTCTCAC
The DNA here is from genome assembly GCA_004026965.1 of Petromus typicus. Classification (NCBI taxonomy): domain Eukaryota; kingdom Metazoa; phylum Chordata; class Mammalia; order Rodentia; family Petromuridae; genus Petromus; species Petromus typicus. Next base: position 171,187 of record PVIR01000477.1, read on the forward strand.
TCTGTAGTTCACGCCGGGCTGGCGCTGACCTCACGATGGTCCCCTCTCAGCCCCCAAGTGCTGGGTCTATACGCCTGTGCCACCATATCTGAGTCTACTGCCAAAATTCAAAGCAGCTGCTTGGCAGAAAAAAATTCCAGAGTTAGCGAAGTTGACTCTGGCCACTTTATGGGAATCGGAAGAGCTATCTTCCTGTGGGAGGGAGGAGTGTGCTGGAAATCACCCACCTCGAGTCTTCCTGTGCTGCATAAATACTCACATCTTAGGAGGAGCTGACCTGTGTCTCAGCTCACTGCTGCAGGAAACTGCACTGGGTCGTGTCCAGACTGGGAATCCCTGTCAGGGAGGAGCCCACCCCTCAGAGACGGGCCTGAACGGACAGGGGTCCCTGTAGTCTGGGGAGCAGGCTGGTGTCTTGGGCGTGGTGTGACGCGTATTCCGCCTGTCCTGCCTGCCCCGCCTGCCTCCCTCTTTGTCATTGGTCCTGTTTACTTTTCTAAAATCTAGCTGCACAGACAACTCTGCGCGTCTCAGGATCTACAAATCTCGGAGTCACTAGAGACACCCCGCCATTTCTGTTTCAGTCTTTCCCCTAATCTTCTTGGCTTACCTGAAGCCAACATGCACCAGAGCCGCCCCTGCTCCTGCCTGTCATGGGCTGGCCCTGTGATGTGCAGAGATCTCGGTCAGCTGCTGAGGTCTCCCTGCCCCACGGGCCGTGAATTAACTCAGGTAGGAAACTGGGGGACGTCCGCAGGAATGACGCTGTGTTTGTCCACTCAGTGCTCCTGGGCTACACGATCCCGAAGGGCACGGTGGTCCTGCCCAATCTTTGGGCAGTGCACCGAGACCCAGCCCACTGGGAGAAGCCAGATGAGTTCTGCCCGGAGCGATTTCTGGATGACCAAGGACAACTCTTAAAAAAGGAAGCCTTTATTCCTTTTGGGATAGGTCAGTAAAACCTTTATGTTTTCATTATCATGATTTTTTAAAAAGTAGAAGTATGGGTAAGGGGTTGCTCCATGGTCACGAGCTTGTCTGGCCTGGGCGAGGCCTGCACGCATCAACTGAAAGAAAAAGGGAGGCAAAGGCAGAACTAAAAGAATCATGTTATTCCACATTATTGTAAAAATGTTTCTTTACTGGTCCGCTGACAGGAGAGAGCAGTAATTTATGGTGCGCTCCTCCTGCCATCCCCTCAGGGGCACACAGACCAGTGCAAGTCTCATGTGCTAAAGGTCTGGCACTCAGGCCCCGGCCAAGAGACAGCAAGACGAGGTCCAGACAGGGTCGGTGTCATCCTGGGGCTGTCTGGAGATCTACCCAGACGGGGACAGGCTTTTAGGAGCACCAGTGAGAATGCAAACTAGGGGTGGAAAAATTCTGTCATTTGCTGTGCAAGACTGTGGTCTATGTGGCAATTTTATTTAAAACCTATGATCTGCATTCAGAACACCCAATTTAGGTAAGTTAGCTGTGATAAGTTTCTGCCTCCTGCCAGGTGTGGTGGCACATGCCTCTAGTCCCAGCACTTGGGAGGCAGAGGCAGGAGGATCGCCATGAAATGGAGGCCAGCCTGGGCTACTTTGTGAGTTCAAAGCCAGCCTGAACTAGAGTGAGATTCTGTCTCAAAACAAAACAATCGTATTTTCCAAATCAGGAAGTACCCTTGTGTTCCTCTCCCTCTCTCCAGGGAAGCGGGTGTGCATGGGGGAGCAGCTGGGCAAGATGGAACTGTTTCTGATGTTTGTGAGCCTGCTGCAGAGCTTCCAGTTCTCACTGCCCGAGGGTGCCGCGGTGCCCAACCTCTCTGGGAGATTCGGCCTCACACTAGCCCCCCAACCATTTGACATTGTCGCTTCCAAGAGATGAAGGAGTGCCCCCGGGAAGGAGGAGATGACACCCAGCAGCTCCTGTGACAGACCCTGTGGCTGAGGCAAGCTGGGCTCTAGTCAGGACCTATGCCAACAGCAGAGGACAGCAGCTTTCCTGGGGGAGGAGGCTCCGGATGCCGCTGCCCAGTGGCATCCACCCAGGGGCCGCGCTCCAGCCACACCTCTGTCCTTTCAGGTCATGGCGAGACTCAAACTCACACGTGGCAGCTGTGCTGTGACTTTCCCCATCCCCCACCACACCTGAGCCTTCACCTTCTATCTGTGATTGTCACATGAGGATGCCAGCTGGAGACAGTGGAGGGTTAGAAGAATGATGGCACAGGGCGAAATGCCATCTGCAGGTCCGACTCTGGACTGGACCATGCTCTCTTGCCCTTCTAGGGCCACCACCACTTGGTTCCAGCCAGTGCTGGAGGTAGTGCTGGAGCTCACAGCCACCTGCTTTCCGTGGCTGCCTGGTCAACTTGGGAGGGCCTTTTAGGGACAGCATTTAAAGGACAGTCCCAACCCAGTTCATTCCCCTTTTTGTTTCTGGAGGACAGCGTCATTGGCCTTGAACTCAATGCAGATCCTCTGCCTCAGCCTCCTGAGTGCTGGGATGACTGATGTGTACCTCCATCTCATTTCAGTATTACCTACAGGTGGTATTTTTGTTGCTTAAGGTGACTTTTGAAAATCAGTGTATGGGCTAGGAAGTTAGCTCAGTGATGCCACTACCTGCCTTGTGAGTATGATCCCCGGTACCCCAGTAACACAAAAAAGAAAAGAAAATCAGTTTATGTGACTGGTAATGTCAGTTTAAGCCATAGTTTTCAAAAGCTGCCAGACTTCCAGTTCCTCATTCACAGCACCCATTCTGAACCCTGACGGTGCCTTAGCTGAGGGGCTCACCGTGAGCCCAGCACTGGCTTCCTCCTTGTGCTCCTATGGGGAAGAAAGATTTGGAGAGGTTGTTACCTCCCAGGTCAAAACAAAAGTGGAAGTGGAATGTAAGCATCTGGGCTGGGACAGGGCGGGTGACTGGGTGTCCTCAGCTGTGTGGCTGCCACAGGACCATTAGGGAGGGGCAGAGTTTGCCTGTGCTGAGCACAGTGCTGCCCACCCTGAGGGCAGAAATAACATATGAAGCCCAGGGAGAGAAAGAAAAGGCAGAGCCAGGCAGAGCCTGTCTTGACGCTCTGTTCTCTGCATCACTGACTGCATCCCTTCTCCTGATGAATGTAATGTAGTGCCTAAAATACAGATACATGAAGTACGGATGAATCTGTAGGGCTTTAAGCGCCTGGAGGATTTCTTGCCTTTTTTATTTTTAAAGAATGTTATTCAACTAAATGCAGAGGAAGAAAGCAAAAGGAGCAGCTGCCAGACAGCTGCCAGGGTCCCAAGGGTGGTGACTCACACTCCCAGTGGGGGCCTGCTCCTGCAAGTCACTCACACACTTGTGAACTGCATTATGACTCAGCACAACATGTCTCTTACTCCTTAATTTATACAAGAACTTTCAGTACTTGTACTTCTAACCAAAGAGTATATGGCTTACTTGAAGAAAAAGGACTTGCTTTGAGATTGTCAGAAGTTTATCAAACTTAAATATGGTGACTCAAACTGTGGCACTTTTAGATCTTTATATGGTACAAAGCGAAAAGGGTGCTTGGTATTTTCCTTGCACATACTGAGATATACGATTATTGCACTTCATGGTTTATCAGAAATATAAAAATAATTGTACTTTGTTTTATAAATTGACCTAATATCGTTTACTCCTCATCTTTACAGCAGTTTTGTTTTTGTTTTTTTGCAGCCATGGGGACTGAGCTCAGGACTTTGCACTTGCCAGGCACGCATGGTGCTACTGAGCTAAATCTCCAGCCCTTTAACACAGTTAGCAGATACTGCAAAGTCCAGCCACAACAGATATGGAATAAAACACCCAACGCAGAAGCAAGCAAAATTATCTGTGTGTGGGTGATGTGACCATGTGTGGGAAAAGCCCTAAGGAGCCAACAAAAACACTGTTAGAATAAATAAATTCAATAAAATTCCAGGACACAAAATGAACATGAAAATTAGTGTTTTTCCATACTGCCTATAAACTATCAAAAAAAATTTAAAACAATCCCATATATTTAAAACAGAAAAAGAATAGGAATATATCAGAGGTGAGGGACTTGAATACTGTTAAAGTTACAAAACAGTGACAAAAGGAATTAAAGACATAAATGAAAGATATTCCATGTTCATGAAGTGTAACAGTAAAATACTTTCTACACGACTGGGTTCATTATACACTGGAAATGTAATAAAAAAAGAATTAATAGTAAAATGATCATAGTCTCCAAAGTGATCTCCAGATTCAGTATAATCCCCTCAAAATGCTAATGGCATTCTATACAGGTATGGGGAAAAATCTAAAACACTCATGGAACTTCAGAAGACTGCAAATAGTAAAAGCAGCAGAGCAAGAATGGCAGGTCTGGAAGCATCACTCTTCTAATTA